>JYDV01000162.1:0-87204 GCA_001447645.1 Trichinella pseudospiralis
TTTCCGTTCACTCCTCGTGGCTTTCTCTACTTGTCTTCTTTCTTCTCCATGTGTATTACGGTTCATTACGGGTTTACGTATTTGTGTATGCAATGCTTCATGTGTCAGAGTATTTTCAAAAATAATGTCAAAAATAAAAGAATCAAATGAGATAACTGGAGAAATTGAAAAAAAAACAATAAAATGTTTAAAATAAAAAAAGCAAAAATAAAGTTTTGAATGAATAGAGATGGAAATTGCAATTTGGAATGGAAAAAAGTTTTAAAAAGTGAAATAAAATATAATATAATAAAATATAAAATATAAAGAATTTTTTTGGAAAAGTGTTCGTAACAATACTAAATGTGAAATGTGAAAAATATAAAAAAAACAAAAATTGCAAAATAAACAAGTATAAAAAATTATTTCGACACATGAAAGCAATTGCATACAGTAATATTGCTGCGTGAAAGACCAAATACTGCATTATTTCAAAACTCAGCCATGTAGGTTTGTCGTTATCTTATTTAAACTATGGGATAACTTCACCCTTTTGAAGTATCCCTATCCCAAACTTACAAAATTGGGACCCTTGGGGAACCGCATATACCGTATGTCTTCATTCCACAGTTCTGCTTCGTGTCGTCCTCGATCTGCTTCGTGTCGTCCGCGTTTTCACTTTTTCTTTTCTTTATTGTTGCAATCTGCAATAATGTTAAACTTTAAAGCAAAAGTTTTCTTGCTTTATCGCATAGGAAAATTGAGAATACAAAAATAGGATTTTATAATGGAAAAAATAACGGTCTTTTCAATTAAAGATAACGTGAACAAAATGATTACATAGAGATTTTTCTGAAACAGCGACGCATTGAGAAAAATGGAATACTTTCAACTATTGAAGATGATACTTTCAACCTTCAGTAGTTAAATGAACTCGGAGAACGTTTCACGACCATAGCGCTTGCCACGTAGATTAAGCAAACAAATGCGACGTTATTGATGATAAGGCAATGATCAAGCTACTTTTATTTGCATAATGTAGCGCTAGAAAATTATCTTTGTCTTAATTATTCTACCGTAACGCCATGAAATTTGGAACATAAAAATTCACGCACAGTGAACCGCTGCTCTGGCAAATGTCACGCATTAGAATGGAATAATTTCAAATGATTTAAAACAAAGAATTTAAATGCATAAAGTTGAAAGTAGTTCACGTGGGATGTAAATTCTGTTTTTGAAGATAAATTCTTACCTGTTCTCGTAAAATGAAAACCAATATTGTATAATTTTGCAGTGTAATTAATATCTTAGATCTTAAATATTTGACACTGAAGCAATTAATTCGAAGCATCCCTAGTCCAGCCTTACAGAATCAGTGCACGCAAGAAATTATACCTGCCTCTTGTTTTCTTTTGATCTGCTGCGTACCGTCTATGAATTTTTGCACGGTGTCATCTGTATTTTTATTTTTTCTCTTCTCCATTTTCTATACCTGAAAAAATGATATTAAATCAAAAATTTAATCTCCCCTCATCATTTAATAAAATTTACACCAAACTAAAAACTGAATTTTGAAATCTAATAATTAACTGCTTTTTAATTGAAAGGCAACATTTACAAAATAAGTATGCAAAAATTTCGAAGATAATTAAAACACACTTACAAAAATGAATTTTTTTGTTGAATTATAAGCGGCTACTATTTAAGGCCATATTGAATTCAGAGAACATTTTACAACGCTACCACTCGCCACGGAAGTCAAACAAACAAATGCCCCATTAGTGAAGATAAGGCACTGCTATGGCGATTGTTATTTGCATAATGGAGCGCTAGAAATCGTTTTCAGGCAATTAGTTTTCTGGAGATCTTCTTTTGATTGGTCACTTCATTTTCGGTTATTAAATGTTTATATTAGATATCATTTTTACCATGTATGTATGCTTTTATAAAAATTTGATCTTATACATTACCGTTATGGATGACATTATCGTTTTCAAAAATGGCATGGACCGCAGCCTAAAATACTATATTTTAGATTAATCTCCTTATGACTTACTGCTGCAATAATTGAACATCTAAATAAAATAATTCGCAGAATGCGCTCTTTAGCTAGACGTAAAATTTGAAAACGTATGCACACTGTAACTTAGTTATGGTAGTAAATTATCAATTATTAACTCAGTATGTATTTTTGTCTGTATTTTTATTCAGTTTCAAAGTCACTTACAAAAATGCAACTTACTGAAACAAGTGTTTTTTAGCTGTTGTAGCTCATTATTCGTTCGTCTTACTTTATTGAATTACTTTGAGAAAGTGCAGATGAAATTCAAGTGTGTTTTATCAGTGCATCTAACTTTCAGCTGTTCGTAATCGAGCACAAGAGAATAGAATTAGCACTCATATAGCCACTAAAATTTGCTTTATACTCCGTTCCATTATTTATTGAGCAAAGCGATCATTTTCATTGCATAACTGATTCAAATTAACCCAGACCATATTTACAAAAAAGCATGCAAGTTACAAAAGCATACTGTCTTCAACGCAACGTACATTGTAGTATTATTAATGTTTATAGCAATTATGCTCCTATAGTTCATCCAACAAATTCAACCGAATTTAAATTTATCATTATATTCAGTGCGATATAATAAAATACTTATTATGGTTACATGCTTTCAATTTGCATTTGATAATTCGATGATGTGCATTTGTACTACTGATTTTCAAATGTCCAAATTTTGAAAGTAGGTGAATTATGGTGAGGTTATGTAAATACGCTAGTTTTATATTGCTGATGACTACTTTTACAGTTGTGGTTTGTCGTATCTAAATAGACATCTGAAAATATGTAAAATATGTGCAAACAAAAAATTGCAACCAAAATATTACCAAATTTGTGCTATTAGGAACATGCTTCCAAAGTTATAAAAGCATAGATGAATATCACAGATAGCATCCCATGTAATGCACGAGTGTTACAATATAATGAATTTGTTGCGAATTGATATGATAATAGTTATTGTTTTGAAAAATTACGAATAATAATTATTATTTCTTTTCGAAAGCGCCGTACAAGCGGTACTCATTTCAAACTGTTCATCATGGATCTTGATAGCCAAAGTTGTTGGTATGTTGATCTTGTCATTATCTTTCATGGCTGTAATAATTGTTAAACTAGCTGACTTGAGGAAAATATGTCTTTCGTTGTGTTTAAATTCACAAACATGCACAGCTTATCTGGAAATTTAATTCAAATGGCTCCTCGGTGGAAACTTTGAACTCAGATTTTTCTTTTTTCCTCTAGGCCATCTCTTTCTTTTTCTTTCTATTTTGCCTTTTCATCTATACATGCATATTTTTTGAATAAATAAATAAATAAATATTTGTTTTGAATACTTATTTCATCACTGAAAATATGATTGCTTCTTTTCATTTCATTTGAAGTTTTCAGAACATGTTACATATTTTCATAATGAAGTTATAATCCGATTAGTCGTCGTATATTTTATTTTATTTTGGATAATAATTCAGCACGCAATTTTGTATTTTGAAAACTTGCGCGAATCAAATTACGCAACTCTTCGGCAGTTAAACGTAGAGCCAATGGACCTGAACCGTTTGCCCAACGTTTTTCAATTGTCTTTAGATTCGAATCAAGAATGAGCAAGATTTCCTCCAAACGTTCCCAAGACTTGCATACTGTTGATATCTCCTCCGAGAAATTCATCTTAAAAATTGAAAAACAAGAAAAACATTAAATAAATAAATAATATATATATATATATATATATATGTATATAGTGATGGCCAATTCTGCACAAATTAGTACAATCTTAACCATACAATAATGGCAAAACTCTACTACATCAGGATAAATATAAATAAAATTGCCAAATTGTTGACATATTTAAAAATAGAACAAAATTCTCGACATAACGTTCAATATACATCATCCGCTTACTTCAAACAAAGCGGCACACTTTGATATGAACGGTGAAATGAGAATCTGCAACTGATCTGCCTCATTGCTGGTGATATCTTCCTTTTTCAAAATAATATCACAAAAAAATTCCAAGGTAACATTAATCAACTGCCCAATTACTGCCTGCCATATTTTTTCCGGCAATATTTGCTGCCATTTCAGTTTCCATTGCTTATATTTCACAAGCAAATCACTCAGGTTAGTCTGATACTCTTTCATACAACCGACGACCAACAGACCATCCAATTCTAAACGAAGAAGATTCAACACAGATAAAGCTATTATTACTTATTTAAATCTACTAATTCACTTTTCAATGAGTTTAAACGCTCCTTCACAGCCGTGACGCATTTGTCGATATAAGCTCGAAATTGCAAAGCCGCGTCCTTGCGTAAATCTTGTATAATAGTCAAAAATGGAAACTTCACATGACATCCCGCATTCAGCAACTGCATACTTTTCAACAACAAGCAATGTGTCACGTAAACTGTGTCAACATAATTCATCGCTAAAAAATAAGTTCAACCAATAATTCAACAAATAAAGTACAGTAATAATAATAATAATAATAATAGTATTGAAAAAGAATGAAACTGTACCCGGTTCATCATTGAAAAAGTCAGCATCACCATTCCAATATTTCAAAGATCTGTACATGAAAACTATCTTCTGACAGGTCTCGATGTTATATTCAGTTATTTCGTCTTTTTCAATAACAATAACGTCAGTCAAAGAATCGTGTAATATTTCAGTGATCATTTTCATCAGTGAATAAACAGCATTGCTTAAATTTCAATTGAGTTCACTAACTGAGTGAAGAAAATTTAAAAAAATAAAATAAAATAAATACCTCACGCAAACTTTTGGAAATGTCCATAATGATGATGTGTGATTCCAATTCTTGAAAATAAATTCGTTTAAGCATTCGTCATTGACAATGGATTCCGAGCTGAGCAACTGATGTTCATTATTTTCAATTAGCACTCTTCGATTGAACAATTCTTCCTTGCAAGTAATAATAGAACGAGCTGAAGCCAGGTGCTTATCTCTAATTCGTTTCAGATATGTGCTTTTAATACTTTTTTTCAATTGTTCATACTTTACCACACAAGCATCAGGCAAGCCATTTTGGAGCAAATTTTCAAAATAGTCATCACATTGCTGAATTTTACTACAAATTGATGATAACAATGATGCTTTAAACATCAATGTCGCAGGATTCAGTAAACCAAAAAAAACAGTTTCAACGAGATAATGACCAATGTGGTTTAAAAACTTAGCATAAAAATTGTCACTGTCGCTCAGTTTAATGCTTAAAAATCTTTCACCAAGTTCAGTCCACGCTTCGATAAAATTATCGAGTGAAGATTGTAAAAAGGCCGTTGATTCATCGTCACCTGTCACCAGCGACAGTTTCCAATATATGTTATTTTCCATAATAGAATAATTGAAACTGCAACAATTTTCCCGAATGAATGTAAAACATTTTTCATCCAACCGTTTTGACAAACTGACCAGCATATTGTCCAATGATCCAAGTGCGTTCAGTGATAGAATTGTCTTATTAAAATTCTGCTGGCCAACATTGATTCTCAGTTCAACATTTTCAGAACTGCAGTTGAACTGAAATAATTGCAACCATTCATCATTCAATTTTCGCAAGCATTCCATCTTGTGCTTTTCCAACAATTTCGCCACAGGCTGAACAACGTTCGTTTTCAAAGACGACCAATCTATTCCAGGCAGCAAGTTTTCTTCCAATCGACTGATATGTTCACTACATCGTCTCAAATAAAATGCTAATTTGTAATTATCATCCATCGAATACATAATTCCAACATCATCGGAAAGACCGAACAAATTTTCAATCAGTTCATCATAAACTTTCAATTCACACTCATAGTCATTTACGGAATCCATTTTTTCTTCAAAATAAACGTTAGCTTCTTGAAACCATGTACGCTAAAAAAATTTTGTTATCAAATAAATATAAAACTTAACTGTTTAATTTGTAAAGCTTCAAGTTGGCTGCATTATTAAAAAAAATTAATAAATAAACACAATAGCATCAATTTATTTAAAATGCATCTTTTTTGACAAATTAATAAAAACAACATAATTACTATTACATAACTATATTATGCTCATCATTGTCAAAATATCAAAGTTTTCAAGAGAAATATAAACATTTAATTTCAATTAATCTGCTGTTTAATTTCAATATCTTTCAATTTCAACATTGAACATTCAACTGCATTTGATGAAAGTAAAAATACTTAACATTAATAAAATCAATCAAAATTACGAACAACATAAATACAAATGATAACTTACTTCAAGTGATATTTCTTCTTCACAAATTTTAATCTTAGCCATAGCTTCGCTCAATTTCTCAAATCGACTGTGCCACAATTTCATAGTTGTCGAAAAATTCATCCTTGAATCCATTATTTGACCATAACAAACTTCAATTTTTGACCCAATAAAAAATTAATATCTCACAAACAACATCAAATATAAAATTTATAAATGAAACATCATTGCTGCATGAACAATGACAAAATTAATTAAATTCAGAAGCTCTCACCAAAGCACATTGCGTGTTTGAAAATTTTTAAATTTAGAAAAACGTTCAAAATTGCAAAAAGCAAAACGAAGATAAAAATGAAATTACAAATCCTACTGTTATTTAAAATTAATTATTAATAGAGACTTTTAGTAATTTGTTTAACCAAACAAACTTCCAATATTCATCAACACATAAAACAGCTGCAAAATAATTTCTAATACAACAGGAACAAATATTTTGGAATACTGTAACTTTTGTATCTTCAAGTACAAATACAAAACAAACGTTTTTATTTCAAAAAATTCTTTGAAATGCATTTTAACATACACAAAAGTTATTTGCTATAAAATGGTAATCTACATCAGGAAAGTTTTACCATAAAAATGAAAACATAAAGACTGTATTCTTTTTTGCGCTGTAACGAAGTTAATTTATTGATCAGTTGCTATTTCTTGACAGTTTTTTTCAGCAACTTATTACTGCACTTCAATAAATTGTAATGGTCATTATAAAAATGGAAACGTGTCTATAATTACTTATTTTCTTAGCGTATTGATGTGAATTGTTTTCATATTTTTCATATATCTCAGTATAAATTCTTCCTCGTCATATGTGGTGCACTTGTGCGACTTGTTCACTTTTTGTTTACTGTATTTTTTGTTCGTTACTGGTGTGCAAGCGTCGCATTTATTCGTGCAGCCAAGAACGAATTATGTATAACCTGAAATACCTTGAAAGCTGGATCTAGTGCAAATTTTCTGTGATGCGTACATAATTTGATTAAGTTGAACGGCGCGATCGTTACACGTCACTTTCTGTTCATCAAAGAGAATCCTAATCAACATATGCCGTACAGTTTTTTTGTTTACTATATTACAGTTTCTTACTGTAATTTTTTCTTAAACTTGATTATTAAATATTTATTACAATATAGGTCAATTGAGTTCAAATTTTTTGTTCCAGTATTGTTTAGGCTTAGTTTTAAATTTACTGAGTAGCTATAGGCTTTTGTTGTGTGAATGGCTTGAGCTTTTGCCAATGCTGAAACAAGTTTTTTTTTAATATTAAATTATTTAATCCATTTTCTCTCTTAAAATTATTGTTATTGCTGCAATGTCATCTACCGTGGACCAGTTGCAGTTGGCTATGTCATGTCCATTTGCTGATTACGAATATGAAGTAGAACTGTTTTCATATTCTCCAAATGCGTTTGTGGATTCTGGTATGTTACCTTTTCAAATTCATAATTGCCGATGAAAAACTGTTTAATCCACTTGTTCTTTAGTTTACAATTTTGTACACCTACAGTTAGAAAGTAGTATCACCGAAGTAGTAAATAAAAGTTTGACAGAGGTGAGGAAAGTTTTATTAATTTGAACTAATAATTTCAGTTCATTTTATTAAGCACTAAATATGTTTTATTATGCTTAGTGTGAAAAAAGTAAAAGAACGCAACCCCAAATTGACCGAATCGTAACAAAAGCCGTTGTTAGAGTTGAACTGCGAATGAAAAGGTTATTCCAAGTTTTGGAGGTAACAAATGAGAATTTAATTCCTCACTCATCACAGATTATGAATGAGTGAATTGTGAGTGTACAAGATTGTGTACAATCATGTGTATATTTAAATCTGGCAGTTTTTCAACTACAGTTGCCAATAAATGTGAAATTTCAGAGAGAAGTATTTAACAAAGTGTTTCGCATTCCATCACACGTTGCATTACCAGAGCATGCTATTCACAACGGCCGTTATCGTTATATCACGCAAGCAGAATATGAAATGTTGCAAACAAAGAGACGTAAATATGAGCGAAGAATTTGCACGGTAAATGAGCATTTGCTTTCTTCCTCATTTCAAATTTATAAAGTTGTGAATTTTTCAGTTGCTAGATTACATCACGGAATTAGACAGCGAAATTCATCTAATTGAAGAACTGTTCGACATATCAACAAGATTGGATGCAATTGAAATGGACACTAAAGTGAATGCCACATGTTTGCCAAATATTCTCTAATAATGTTTTTACAAAGCACTTTGTAAACTTGTGACTGAAGGAGCTTCTCATTTTTGTAAAATAAAATATCCAACTCTTTCCATTATCAGTGATCATCGACTGTTTGTTGACTTGTGTTTGTTCATACATAGAACAGGCTTTGGTTTACGGTCGAATGGTTTATTTTTGTCGTTGCTTCGGGCAGCAGTCAACAAACCAATGAGTGGATTAATTTTGCTCGGCAAGCGCATCAGAAGTAATGAAAATTATCAATAGTGTACCAATTTTTGGATGATCAAATTTTAGTTATTTAACCAATGACAAAATACTGCGAAAAGCGAATACACGGACAAATAAAAAATTACAATTTTTATGATCCGAAAATATATTGTAAAAGTTGTATATTAAAATGCAATTAAATAATAACACTGAACATATTATTTAAAAAAATTATAATGCTTAATTTAAATTGTAGTGTACTTATTGTTTAGTGTTTAAAATTTTACACATAAGTCAGTGTAATAAGTTATAAAATAAAAAGAAGCTTAATTCATAGCATTGTGCAACCCACCGCTGGAAAAAACTAGCGGATCTAACCGTGTTACCTGTAGTTTTGTAGTGACTTTCAAACCTTTTTCACGCTTCCATAAAACCAACGACTGATTGAACTATTGTCAACAACGTACAATCGAAAATCACCGTGAGCGCTAAAAGCAAAATTCCCACACACCAACCAACAATCACCGCCACCGCATACCTATGTTCAACTGCCGTTGATTCGATGATCAAGTATGCTCATCGTCTTGATCTAAATGTCAGACAAATTAATTACAAGCGTAAAAGTGCAACTGTTCACATTTTCTATGAAAACGAGAAAGAAAGCACGAAACATCGTGCCTAATTGATTGCTTTTCTGATCGAATAATTTTTGTACTTTTGGGTTTCGATTTTTGAAGATTGAAAATTTTTAAATTAAAAAAAATAATTTTTTTTCTCCAAAATCATCGATACTTTTTTTTCGCACTGACTCACAGTCCACCGAACCCTAACGCTGCGGAATTTTCCCTCGTAATTACGGTAACATCGAACCTGCATTTCCAAACAATAGTACTGTAGTTTTGTTTGACCATCGTCAGTTATTGTGGTATTTGGTGATTTTCTGCCTAAATCGGCTGTAGAATTTGAACGTCATCGATGTCGTTGTTCAGCAGTATCGAGGCAATACGTCCGGACGCGCCTGTGGTGGAAATTTCGAAAATTTCCACGTTGAACACAATTTCTGAGATCAAAGTGAACCAGTCGAGCGGTTGCTTCACTTATGCCGAGCCCGCGTTGGAGAATCGGTTCATCATTTGGCGAGCAATGGGCACGGACCTTTATCTCGAAGAGCGCAGTTTCGAGGTGAATTTGAAGTCGGCGTCGGTGTGTTTTCGCTTCAAGAACGAGATCATCCTGCCGGGCACGTTGATCGTCGAAAGCGACTGCAATGTTCTGGTTCTGGTGGCGACGACGAGCTGCGTTCACCGGGTCGGCTTGATGTCGCCGAACGAGTTCGACTTGGGTTGTTCAGTTTTCGCTTCGGTCGGTGATCAGTTCGTCAACCACCCTTGCAACTGGTACGTCTACAATGCCAGCGGTACCCCGCATCTGGCTGCTTGCATGCTGAATGCGGAAAAAGAGGCTGTGTTTGGCCTGGCCGACGAAGACGGCTCCATTCTGTTGGTTACTCTGTGTCCGTACGGCGCCGACGGCGCTCCGGCTCAAGATGTGCTCCGGCACGGTTCGCGGCTGCGTCGCATATTGGTCGGCCTGTTGCACGGGGTTGGCAGTGCCGGCGGTGAGGGCGGTGGCCAGCTCGGCTCGTCGTCGATGGTGGATTTGTCGGCGTTGTATTCCAACGAAACGTCGGATGTTGTTTTCTGTTCGTTGTCCTACGACTGCCAGTTGCGGCTGTGGTCCTGCAGTCGCAAGAGTGTCATTCACACTTTGGACATGCGCCTGTGTTTGAGACAGTTCTCACAGGACGATCAACCCGACTGGCAGTGCGTGTGCAAATGGCGTCTCAAGTGCACGGCCATCGAACGGACCTGGGTGGTGGTCTTATACTTGTGCATCAAGGGTGTGGACAGATTTTTCGTCTTCATCCCGTCGATCACGACTCACCACCAAGTGCAACTGGTCAGGTGTATCGATTTCCCGGCATTTGATCTGGAAGTGGTCGACTTTTGCGTGAACGATTTTCGATTCGCCGCCCTCTACTTGCAAAAGCAGCGCCTGGTGTTGAAGTGGAAAGAGATCTGCTTGCAGGAATACGAACACGGTCCCTGGGTGGACTGCGGAGACGGTGACGTGTACTTGTCCGGCGGCGCGGTGTCGGCGAGTCAATTGATGGGCAAAATATTCCACAACCCTCTGCTAGCTTACCAGTCGGTGGAACGGGCGTTGCGGATCAGCTGCGGCGACGCGTACACACAGCCGGGCGATTTCGCCTCCCTGCGCTCCAAGCTGTTCGACTATTTGGAAGACAACGGTGTGGCGGTCAGGGTCGGTGGTGCAGGCAAGTGGAAACAGAGCGCCACGTTGGATTCGACCCTGCGCACGGTCTGGAACAGCTGTATTCAGTATCACAACGCGGCGATGAGGCCAATCGGCCTGGTATACCTGCGAAGTTGCCGTATGCTGGCCGTGATCACCACCGACCGACTGCTGTTCCAACGAGACACCGCCCCACTGGTGCTCGGCTTTGTGCCTCAGTTCACGTACGACGACCACCGGCCAGTCGCCGACTGCTTCTCGCTGATCCACCGGATAATCGGTGCCGGTGAGGAGCAATTTTTCTCCGGCATCGAAGCGGCAAAAACCACCCCGTGGCAGTTGATCAACGACGAGCTGAGTCGTGTGGTGCAAGATGCCAACGCGAACAGCCTCTGGCAGAGCTTCCACCGCGCGATGCTGCAGGACGAGGTGGTGTTGTTCCAAGCGTTGCAAGTGTTAGCCGGACACCTCGACCCGACCGTGTCGCCGAACGGTCTAAGCACCCCGTTTAAGCAACCGGCTTCAAGCTTCAAGATGAGCCCGTACGGTGCCAGCGTGACGGCCGCCTATTTCGCTTCGACGGTCGGCGAGAGTGCGTTGCTCTGCCGTGCAGCGTTGTTCCTGATGGCGTCGTGGTGCTATTTCCGTCCGGAGAGCAAGTTGCCGTCGTCCACTTGGACGACCATGCACTCCGAGTTGGTGCCCAAGTTGAGCTTGCTGTGCCAGTGTTACGTTCTGTTGAAACACATCGGCTCGATGACCATTGGCGAGCACTGTCGCTCTGACTGGCTGCTGGTGGCCGATTTGCTCAGAAAATTGACCGCCCCAAATCGGGTGGCTAATTTGAAAATCAAAACCTGCACCAGCGAGGGGGATTCTCATCATTTTGGCAAGTTAGTGGTCGACTTGTACGTGCATCTGTTGAAAATGTTCTGGCCCACTGGTGGCATTGGTAGTAGCAGTGGTGGTGGTGGTGGTGGTGGTGGTGGTGGATGTTTGCAGTTGTTGGATTTTTTGTTGGAAAATCGCATGTACAACGACGTGCGACGTATGGTGGAACGTGTGAACCGTATGCCGTCGACGGCAGTGGTGAAAGCGTTGAGAATTTATTACGACGCTATGGCTTGTCTGCGCCTGAAAGAGCCGCAACAAGCGTACGAGAAGTTCTTGACCGCGTTCATCGGCCTGGTCGACAATTTCAACAGTGTCCAGGGTAGGTTGGGCTTCGACAAGGAGTCGTTTTTCATGCGCACGGCCGCTCTGTTCGACAAAGCCGGCTTCAGTGAACAAGCGATCCAACTCTGCTTGGACCACTTGCGGCTGTTGGAGACCGAGTCGTCGGACCTTTGGCACATGCTCTGCCGACTCTACTGCTCCTCGGGTCAGTATGCCGAGGCGGTGCAGGCGGTTGTGAAAATACAACACCAGCCCACACTCGAAGACTCGCTGACCAACTTGGTGCGTCGAGTGGTCGACCGAGGTCTGGGCTCTGAGTTGTGCAATTGCAATTTTGGCCAAGCAGAGCAAACGTTCGTCAGAATATTGGAAAAGATGGCCCGGGAGAACAAGCCGACCGACGACACTTACTACGACATGCTGTTCGCCCATTTGAATTTCAAGATGAAATACCGTACCGCGGCGCACTGCATGTACGAAAAGGCGAAACGTTTGGAAGCGGAGCCGGCGTCGACGTTGAACAGCCAATCGTCCGCGTTGTATTTAGCCACGACGGCGTTGAACTTCGCTCGACCCCAGTTCCGGTATCTCTACTTCAACCAGCAGCTGATCACACTGGAGCAGCTCAGAGCCGAAGCGTTGCTGGTCGAAAGCGCCCTGCGAGTGGACAACGGCAAGCTGCAACGCAGACCGACGGTCGACTACACGTTCGAGCAACTCTTGCGAAAGGGTCACATGGAACTGGCCGAGAATCTCTGCAAAGCTTACCAGCTGCCGATGGAGAAGGTCGCCTCTGTTCTGGCTTTGAACGCCGCCTGGGACCGCTTGAAGCAACTGATCGACCGCCACGCCCACAAGCCCGAACTCTACCAAGCTGTCTGTGCGTCGTTGTTGAACAGAAGACGTTCGATACCGGCGTGGCTTGTCGACCAGTACAAGGAGACGGAGCCGGTCGGTGCGATGGTGTTGTTCCTGGAACACGGCGAACTGGAGGCGGCGGTGCAATGCGCGTCGAAATTGTTGCGCGACCGCGCCCAAGAGCAGCAGCCCCTGTTGCCAGTGTTGGAGTTGGACAATTTGTACGTTGTTTTGGAAGAGACTGGCAATTTGAACTTGTTGGAAACGTTGATTGCGGAATTGCAACGCTACAGTGACACTGTTCTATCTCAACGTCAGTGAGATCGATCTAATCCAATCTTATCCTATTCTGTCAGTTTTTTTCTCTTTTTTTTCTTCCTATATTATTATTATTATTATTATTATTATTATTATTATTATTATTAGAAAAAATATTCATTTCAACACTGTCTATTGAATTGAACTGAAACTGTTCTTACTTGCAACTCAACCATTACCGTGCGCACAGAATGCAGAATATCAATCACGACGATTATCATATATATATATATATATATATATATATATACGTAATTTTTTCATTTATTATATTAAAATACCTTTCTCACCAATGTGCATCGCATCGCTGATCAACTGATGTAAACAAACATACTTGCTGTGGTACAATGAATAAGAAACTATTGTATCAAAGAAAAAAAAGCAAAACATTAATTACTATTTGAAACAAGAAAACAAGAACTCATTTTCATTGGAAAAAAAATCTTTTACAACAGTCGAGATGTCGACATTGCTGGACTGAAGTTGCTTGTACAGTTGAGCTTTCTTGTCCTGTTTGCGTCGTTTGGCACCGCGCTTTTCAAACAGCAAAAAGTCCACATCTTCGCATTTCAGCACACAATTGCAGATTATCTCAATCAGCATTGGACAATGGATGTACTGCTGAAATTTCGGATAGTGGAACTTTTTCCGCTTCACTAGCCGCTTTGCCAGTTCTTTGGCAAATACTGACCACACCGGCCATTCGACCTGCATCATGACAAACATGTGGCCAACCAAAGTGTCATACATGTTGTCGTTGTTGTCGTTGTCGCAGCAAGTCAGCAAAACATTGGCCAAACAACAGATCAACAGGCGAACCGCATACGAGTACACGTTCTCTTCGGACAATGCCATCGCTGACCAGCGGTGGTCGAAATTGGCAAGTTGGTTGGCCTGGCAATTGCGCATCGCCCTGCTGGTCAAACACTGCAGCAGATAATTGGCCGCTTCTTTGAACTGAGCCTGTGCAAAATGGCAGCAAGCAATCTGCACCGCTTTCAACAGTTCTACCGTGGTCCACTGGTCCGAGTTGTCGAAATCCACGCCACCGCTCACCACTGGCAAATAAGCATGTCCCTTTCCGGCGAACGTCAAGCCGCTCAGCAACACATTCTTCAACAAATCCTTTTGAACAAACTGCACCGCCAAGTCGATCGCTTTGGAACCTTCTTCGGTGTCGTAGAGCACTGCCAACGCGTGGGACATTTTCAAAATTGAATGCAACTGCAGAAATTGTATGAGCTGCAATTTTTCGCTGTAACGTACCTCATACAGTGTGCCCAACGTGAACCACACAACTGGCGTCGTCATCGATTCCACATCCAACAGTATGGGCGGTACGAGAACAAGAGACGCGTAAGTACTGCACGTTTCGCATATGCCAGCAGAAATGAACATCCAATAAACAAACGATAGCAGTGCATAACAATGCCTTTCGGCAGGCGACTGAACACTTGTCGAGAAAGATGTCCAGCATGATTGTTCAACTGAATGGGTCAAGTGGACGCGGAAGTAATTCACCGACCATCTGTAACGCAGTGCCATCAGTTGATAGGAGTGGCGTAAAGGTTGCAACGCGCGTGAAACTTCATTTTCAGTCACTTCAGCATCCAGTGGTAAATTCAAATGTGGAGCCTCCTTTTGCAAATAGTCAATGAAATAACACGCAGCATACTGGAAAATGGACATTGCTTCATTTTCCGGAACCTCGGCAACTCTGGATTTTAACAAAATTGGCAAAAGTTTTGAACAGATCAGCAACGTTGGTATGTGTTCCGATGTGACACCGACGTTGCACTCTTTCAAACACTGCTTTATGTACGAATCTAATAAACTCTGCCAATGAACGCTGATTTTCTGCTTGTAAGCTTCCTTGAAACGCAGAAAAATCATCAACGCGTCGGAGCGTTCTTGTCTAGTGGAACACCGTTCGACATAATCAAGATACATAACTGGCTGCACTTCGACATTCATTGCATTGAATACGGCTCGATAGAAAACCGATCGCGCGTCATTCTTTTCCAACGACTGCATTGATTGAACTATTTTAGAAAATTCTGCCCATACACGACTGTCGTGACTGTAAAGCAGGTACAATTTCCCGAGGTCTTCCGCCGCGTTGAAAATATTCTTCTTCTCGCACAACAGACGGTACGAGCCCAGCAATCGCTCGAAAGAACGAGGATGCTTCAACGAAGCGGTCAACAACCAACTCGATATTTCATTTGCGTCCTCTTCCATGCGAGCTCTATCCAAAATCCACCGTCTGGTATCTTTGTACGATCTACGACTACTCGACATTGCCAACTTTTCAATCCGACCAACGCGTTAATGATCAAACCAAAAAATTATTCCTACTGTAATTTGATGTATTTAAGAACAATGATATACTGTATTTCTAGGTTTGTCCGAATAGAAAATTATCAAGTAAAATACAATTTAATTAAAAAGTTTTTTTTTCGATAAAATTTGATGCGATAAAATTTTTTATCTAAATTTTTATTTATTTCACCTATTTATTACTTCTACAGATTGTTTTTTAAATGGATTGCTGCACTTGAACAAGGAAGGCATGAGTTGCTCTTGTTGAATAATAAACGTAAAATTAAAAAGCAAATATAAAAATTATCTCAATGCAATTTCATGATTGACAACTTCACTGATTTGGTAATGCATATTCGAAAGTGATTAAATCAAGAATGTATTCAAGTAGCTATTATTCTTCAGAAGAAAATTTCATAAGCGAATGGTTTTGTGGAATTTCACATTTGATTGAAACATTTATGTTTGATTTTCTTTTTTCAATTTGACACAATTTGTGCATGACAAGTGCTATATTTTTGAAACAGTTTGTTGCCTTGTTGATCATCATCATTTCGGAATAAAAATAAACAGCATAAAATAAAATAAATTTTAATGATAAGGCTTCTTTATCAACGCTCCAATCTTGCACGTAACAATTTGAAACCAGTATTGAGAAAACGCACGATATGCAATGCTGGCAGAAAACAAATGTTTGCTGTGTAGCATGATAAAACACTCATACAACCGTCTGCCGTACGATATGCAATGTAATATTTGATGTCCTCGCCGCAGCTAAGATGCTAGTTCAGTTGATTGATTTGAATTTTATTTTCCAATAACTGCCAATTGAAATCTTAATTTTGATTTGCAGAAAAAAAGAGTTCATTATTTCAATGAATTTGTTAAATAAAGTGGACTAAACTAAACTGAACTAAACATCTTAATTTCAAAGTTCCTTCATTTGGAGAACAATAAAAGCATAAAGCAAAAGAAGATCATAAAACCTTGACAAAGAGCAAAAAGCAGAATTGACGCTGAATATTTCTCTTTTCTTAAAGCTTTCATCAATTCACTCCTCGCCCGCTATCAGTGTAAAATTCAAAACAAATATCCTCATAAAACCGTTTCTTTCCTTTAAAAATGAAAAAATCAATTCATTCATTTAATTGAAAACAGTAAAGCAAGAGATAAAAATAACGTCCGCATTACTAGCAAAAAATTTTACTACTCGTTCACCTGGAAAATGAATAACATTTCCAAATAAAACCATACCAATAAAAATGTTAAAACATGATTAATAAAAAATTAAAATAATAGTATGTTTAAATGCTGCAAACGTAACCCCAGAAAAAATATCCTGAAAGTTAACATTATTTTCTGCAGCTCAGTTCATTTTTTTGGTTGTTGTATATGATGCGTATTAGTTACATGAGACTGCTGATGCAGTGGAAGAGGCTTGCTGTGGATAGCTTTCACTGCCGCAGTTGGAAAGTCTTTGTCTCCCTATAATATTATATATATATATATATATATATATATATATATATACAAAAGAGAATCTCAAACACAATTATTCAACGTACACGAATCGGAGCTCCAGAAACTGTCATACGAACTGCGTTGTTTGGATGTCTTAGGACATGAAAAAAATTACTTCACCAGCTAAAAGGCACATTCCATAAATGATAATCATCTTACCTTGCTTCTGATTCTTCAGAAGAACGTGTGTCAGGTTCACTTTGTGACGGGCGACGCTGAGTTATTCTCACTCCACCAGCAACTTTTACTTAAAAAAATTTACCTGGCAAAAAGTTTTTTAATGTAATAAAATTTGTGCAAACCTGCAGGCGGATGACCACCCTTCAAATCTGGCTTATCTTCACTGGGCATGGCAACAGTTGTATCTTCTAAAACAAGAATCATAAACTAAATTTCAAAAATAAACGAACAGCGCTGCATTCAACGATGCATACAGTCCAACACAACATGTCAACACTATACAAAACAAACTTCACGATCTTTCTGTACACACAGTATTTTTTAGAAATAATCAAGATGATGCTTTTCAATAAATAGTTAGCAATCTTGATACCAGAAGATCGCCTAACATACAATAATAACAACAGCATGCATGTATTTCATTTAATTAAAAAATATTTTTCTGCAAAATTATTGACTGTTTAAAAAATACAGAGAGGTTCGATTATCAGTTTACTTTTTTCTATACCTCTGATTTCAACACGCTTGTCTTTGATCATTTTATTACTTGCCTTAAAAAATTTTCCACTTTGTCTTATCACATTTCATTAATTTAATTACATTCTTTATTCCTTTTTTGATCAAAATCATTTCCATTTTTCTGATTCTAAAGCAAAAAATGCTGCATTTAAAAATTTCCCTTCATTACAGAAATTTCAAGAACTATTTTAGACATATTTCTCCAATAAATTCCAATGCAAATACATAACCTATAACAATAAATCATTTTAAAAGCATAATAATGGTTGAAAAACGCTCTATATTAGCCAAAAATTGATAAACAATAAATCTATATGATCTGTTACGAACATCTGAATTTCAAAAACTACACGATTAGAATCTGGCACAGAACAAGCATATTGCTACATGAAAAGAAAATTATTAATGATTTTATTAATTCACTCATTACCCACAGTGCGAAACATCCAAAACAAACATTCGCTTAAGACTGTTCTACTTTTAATCAGAAATACACAAATACAAGCAAACAAGTGATTCTAAGTGTAAAGAATATTCTCAGCAAGAAGTGTCTTTGTTCTTGTACCATTTATTGAAAACTGCCCATCCAAGTAAATATGCATAGCATAATTTTGGACGACGACCCATTTCAAAAAAATTAGACATTTCTGAAGTGCAAATAAAGTTCTGCATTTGCACCAGCTTAAGATTCCGCTCAAAAATCCAACACTTTTCTTAGTAGGCGTGAATACCGTTCGTTGCATGGAAGAACACACACCATGAAAGCCGACATCGTACGTTCAAATCGTCTTTGCAAAATGACGACGATCCACAAGACCCAGCATCGCGTATGCATGAGCGTTTCAAATAATTTTGAATAGGAGCATACCGATATATGCTCCTTAAGTAGGGACGCTTTACTGCCTTCTCTCTTGAGATATGCGAGGCAGCGTCACCGCGTCGTATCCGCGTAGCCTTAAGTTGAAGAGCCAGGTTGTAAATGCAGTTTGCAATTTTTAACCTGATCATGGCCACCGCAGATTGCTGAACGCTAATAAGCTGGTTTTTCTTCATCAAGCTGAGTATTCAGACTCCAATAAGTTCATTCATTCTGACTCCATTCATTGGCATGGACTCATATGTTGATTGAAATGATGTTTGAAGTAACATCCCAATGCAACGCAGTGTTCCTGTTTATGGAATAAGTCGTCTAACAAAGGGCCCTTGCCAGAATTCCAAAAGAGCTGAACTTCGCAGTGTTCATCATCAAACAACAATCAGGGTACGAAAACACTAAATCTTCGTGGATCACGTCTACGTCGTCGACCTCTAGTTCGTGCAAATGCAGAGCGTTTCACTTCGATTTTCCAGGATGGTTTCAGACCAGATCTCCGTTTTCGTTTGGCGAGCTTTCACATTCGGGATGTTGTATGCGGCATTCTCATTGAGATTAAACACTATTCAGCATGGGTTGAAATGCAGCGCAGCAAGTTCACCTAGCGAGTCCGTTTCGCATTCGTGCTCTTCTTCTTGTCGTATTTGGAAGTTTACTGGCCGGCTTGGAGACACGTAACAGACAAACAAAGGAAACCTTTTCTTGTCCTACGGTTGGAATTCTCGTGGAATGTTGGGCCGCTGCTTTTCACCGCTACATGGAAAATTTTCTGTGCTATATTGCTGTTTCCATTGCAACGGCAGCTTATCACTTGGAGACTTCGATGAGCAACTTCCATTACCACCAATTGTTTCAGTCGTGCTTGTTTGTGGAAGAAATCCATAAATGCTTTCAAATTTGCTTATCCTTAAGCGTTCGTGACAGAAATGGCCATCTTCGACATAAGAACTGTCACAAAAATCTGTAAGTAAGACAGTCTACCGTTCGCTGGCTCTTTAAAGTTTTAAACAACCAACGACACACACACTTCTGGCAAAACTGTTCAGCTAGCAGACTTGGTTCCAGCAGAATAATTCACCACCAATCACTGTTCAAACTATGGACCACTTTTGGGTCTGCGCTTGACAGTCAGGCTCGCACGTACACCAGCTTAGTAGTCGTCTTTCAAGTCAGTCTTCGTATAAAAACACGTTTCGAACGACTCTTGAAATTCAGTAAAACCAAGGATGTCACAGGTGAACAGTCGAGAGCAGCTTCCAATCGAGTAAGCAAGATGCTGAGTGCTGACCGCAAGTCTGTTCAGCTGATGGCTAAATTCGAGGCCTCTTCGCTTCTTTTCACTGGTCACCGCAGTGAATTCATCACGTTCAGTATTTCTTCAACTTTTCGAGATGAAACGCTGGAGATAAGTCACTGACGATCGACCATGCTGCTTCCATCCAGGACGACAAACAGTGGAACTCTTCCGTTGAGGAGTTTTTCCTACTGTTTCCACAACCATGGTAAGTGAGCGCCCTTTGGTGACAAATAACCGCATCTAAATTAACATCCTAACAAAGTGATGAATAGGAAAAAATTGATGCTCACCAATTCCAAAGATCCAATACTACACCATTCAGCTCTGATGACCACGTCTACCGATATCCAGGTTCGTAGTCAGCATTTTTCCTGATTCAAAATAAACCGTAATTTTCATTAGTAAAAAAGAATTTAACCAACAAAATAAGAAAATTTGAAAATAAGCAGAGCTAAAGCCCAGCCTTCTATGAATCAAAAAATGAATAAATAAAAACCACAACAAAATCGCCACACCCTCTTGTTTATTAATTCTATATTACGTACTAACTAAATAAGAACGGAGAATTGAAACGAACTGAATGATGAATCAAAAAATTAAGAGATCCTACCAAAAGAAAAAAAAACGAACAGTAAAACAGAAGAAGACAATGTGTTTTCTTCAAATAAAATTGATCAATAATAAATGTAACAGCAAAAACCAATCCAATTATGGTTCAAATAACTTCACATTAACCGCATCAAAGTAAAGGCCGCCTTTATCGTATATAATATTCCAAATGTATGGCACAAAAAATTCTTCAGTATTCTGATCCTCCACGTATTTAAACTTCAAATCTGGAAATTTCTATAAAATAAAAAAATAATTACATATATTCAGTTTTTTAGACTAATTTTCGACAACTTTGAGGCCTTCAGGATTCCATTGAAACATCGCATTTTTAATATCCTCCAGTATACTTTCGACAGATGTTTCAGTACCAACTTCTCGAAGTCGAGTAGAAAAAAAGTTGATTACCTAAATGAAATCAATCGATCTTCGTTTATTTATCAGATATCTTTTTTTCAAAAGCATTGCATACGCAAGTAATGTTCCAAATTAAATCCTGAAACATCGGATGCTGTTCAAAATCGCGGAACAAGTCTTTCTGGTACAATATTGCATAGACCAAATGAATGTTGTGCGTCAAATTATGTATCAATGCAGAATTAAGTATTTCCAAAAGCATTCTCATCGCTTCTTCCAAAGCAGTAACATCTTGAAACTGTAAAAAATCAATCACGTTTATAAAAAATAAATAATTCAATCAACAAATTGCACAAAACGCACCAGTTCAACTTGTTTGTTCAATTCTTCTGATAAAACGTATTTCACGGAAAGTTCTTTTTGCTTCACAAATCTTGCATGGCGTTTTGACAGTCGATCTAACAAACTAAAATATTTAAATTAATTCGAGAAATGAAAAAATAAAACGAAGAAATCAAAGATCAAAGTACTCAATCAATTTTTGACAAACTGAAGAAGGCAATTCTTTGAAATTGGAAGACATATTAGCCAAGGCGGCCAAGCAATTCGTTTGCAAGTAACGATCCTGAAATAAATAAATTTAAAAAAAAACGATTAAAATTCACAATTCATTATACGTCAACATGGTAGAATTATTTTAATATTTTGAAAAAAAAAACTCATACTCGATAAACAAATACATTCTTTTGAATAATTTTCACCAGTATAAATACGGCCAATCCGCCAAGAGTTAAATCGCGAACACTTCGCTCGGCGAACCACCCTTCTGCAGCCTTGACCGGCTAGAATTGAAAAGGAAAAATATATAATAAATAAAAATTATATATCATAATAAAAATAAATAATTTACAGTCTCGTGGATGATTTTACAAAAGAAATCATCCTCGCTCAGAATCACAATAACAATCAACGCCAGATAGAGATGCTGCGAACCGAGATGGGAACCAACATCAGTCTGATTGCTCAAATGCAGCACTTTCAAAATGGGTAAAACCAAATTTTGCAAATTAACACGCGAAAGCACGTAATTGCGAAATTCAACGTTCTTGTACAACAAAAAGTACAACAACAATAACGACGGCTTGTCTGCTGATCTAGAGCATAGCTGATCATACAGTTCGGTAAAATTAATCTTGAAACAAACAACTGATGTAGTCGGAAGTGTAACCATTGACTGTTCTGAAGAAGTAATAATAAATAAATAAATATATATATATATGTACACGAAACAATTGAAAATAAAACTTTTCACCTTGAGAATTGATAAAAGAGAACAACGCTTGACGAAACGGGTGAACTGTGCCTTCGGGAGTGCTGTGACTAACCAGCAAAAGCAATAAATTCAAAGCTTGATCACCGAGTGTGACAAATTTGACTTGTTTCTCTTTGTCGTTGTTGTTAATTTGCAAAAGTTCCATCAAAGAATCTAACAACAGGCAAAAATAAAATTTGAAAATTTTTTGCTGTTGCATTTCCCAACACTCACTTGCCAAACCGACAAATATGCTGCCACCGCCAAATTGTTCCGTCTTTTCCAACGGGCAAACATCGTCTGCGTGTTTTGAATAAAGCAATAGTAAAGTTTTCGTCAACAGAGGTGCATGAATAGCACTGAAATTGGGTGGGGAGAAGAAATTCATCAGAACAACAAATTTAAAAGCATATTGAAAAGCCTGCGCACCATTTTCCATATAGCATCATTTCGGCAACGGTACTAGAAATGACGTTTCCTTCGAACACCTCACGACAAAGCAACACTAACAGACAACTCAAACTTTCCATCAGTGCTTTTATCGTTATCCAACTGGAATATAGAAATCTTTTTTGTTTTAATTTTAATATAAAAATGAAAATCACTTACTTAACCGGAAGATCGACCAGAATAGCTGTAATACTACTAACAAATTCTTCTAAACAATTCTCTGACACGTCATCATTCGATTCAACGCCTTCTTCTCTTTCTGAGTAGAAAAACAGAAAAACAAAAGTATGAAAAATTTTACAAAAAAAAACATTCAACATATTTATACCTTTCACTTTTGTAATGAAAACACGTAAAACTGCTTCATCAGTAAGATTTTGTGAGAAAAACTTGCAACACGTACGTATAATAAACAATGCATTGTTGCTTTGCCAAAAAAACAATTTACTAAAATAAACTACTTGATTTCTTTTTTAATCAAACAAAAAAATTAAAAATTACTCATTGCATTGACTGGATTCGCGCAGTTCAGAAGCGCGACGAATGAATACCTGAACGAGCGAGGCAAAATTACCAGTGTCAACCGTATTCTGAACAAGGCTCTTGACAGAATCATTAATGCACTTTTCGAACTCCTCCCATTCTGATCTAAAAGACAGTTTATTCCTAAAATAAACCAAACAAAACCAAACATACTTTAACGATGGAGGAGATAAATTGAATGACAAAAAAGAATTCCAAAACGGATCGTTGACGGAAATTGGCTCATTGCCAACAAACTGACGAACCAGTAAATTGTCACCAATTTTGCTGTACGAACTTATTTGTCCACCCATCAATAACAGACAACAATTGCACAATCAAAAAATGCAAACTAAAATTTTATCATATAACATAAGGCTAACAAAAGTAAAGCCTCAACACGACAACATTCTTTCCAACTAATGCACTACAATACGACAATACTGTAATTTTAGATGACAGGTACAATTTATCAAAATTTTCATTACTTTATCATAATTACTTAAGAAATTAAAATAAATAAATCTTTAAAATTTATAAAATAAATAACATGATCTGTTACATTTAATCACGTAACAAATTATTCGCATACATACACTTGCGATGCTTCTATAAAATGAATCAGCAGACAGTAGATTTCCATATATGAATATTGAAATTTAATTTTTAGCAAAACTATTTCCTTAAATTATATTATACTTACTATGCAACTCTTACTTTAGTAACAACTGTTGCTTTACTTAACGCAAACGCAATTACAGTACTTCACTAATAAAAATCAGGTTGTGCTATGATTATTGTATTTTTGGGTGCATTGCTTTTTGCAGTAGGCGTATTTTATTATTTTTTCACAACGTACATTTCAATTTAAACTTTTTTCTAATATTTATTAGTACCATATCTGAGAAAGACAATAACAATACTTGAACATTTTGTGCAACTGTCCCAGCAAAATAAGGGAAAAATCATATAATCTTGTACTACATGTACATGACAAGTAGAAAACTATTTACTATTTGTATTAACGTTATGCCAAATCCATTTACGCGTAAAATTTTACGTTGAATACCCAAAAGTTTTATTACAGTATGCTCATAATGTTTTAACAAATTGTCATGTTGTTTTCATCTCACAAGACTCCTGTAACTATAATTATATTACAATTTCACTTTATTGTGCAAGATATTTTAGACAAATTTTACAATTTCCTGAAGCGATTTAAATACGGCAAAAAACTATCAAAAGTGCTAAACAATGTTTTTGGAAATTTACTACTGTTATTTTTATTATACGTTAGAATGAGTCATTTTTGAAATGCATGCATAGTTTTTATTGTTTACTGTGTTATTCGATATTTAGTTTTTAATGATAAAGTTCCATGACATCACTAAATAGGAAAAGTGAGTTTCAAATACCAGTGTTCACGTACGTTGCCATAAATTAATAAACAAAAACAATAATGTCAGTAAAGCATTGTAAATGGCATAATGTGCGAGAAATAATCTAAAAGCATTTAATGAGCAATGTAATAAGAGCTTAAATTTACCTTCTTGCACAATAAGTCCCAACAAGAAAGTCAATTTGATGCTACTTTGGAAACAGCAAACAAATTAAACAGCTTTTACAACAATTCGACAAAAAATTTAATTCTAAAATAGTTAACAAAGCCAAACAAGATCTAAAGTACATACTGAATACTTTATAAATTATATTGTCATATGACACATACTCTAACACTTGTATTATATATAATTGCAAATGATATATTCATTCATGCGGATGGTGCAGATCGACAAATAAAATGTAAAAGAAAACGGCAAAAAGAATTCATGTAAATTTACATCTTTTCCTATTCAATATTTCTTTTACCATAATACGCTCTTTAATGTATGGGTTATTAACTGTTTCATCAAAAGTTGGTTCAACATTATTATTATTATTATTATTATTCTGAGCCGGATCACGCGATAGGAAATTTCGCAACGGCGTATCATCAACTTGTTCTCTCAGAAGAGCTACAAAAAAATAAAATTTACAAACAGAAAAAATTGAATGCATTTCAATTATTGATAATATTATAAAGATTTATTCAACCTCTTAATTGGAAATCTTCAAATCGAACTGTGACTGATGGATGATCTCGAAGCACCAAATCATAAACGCTTTGTTTTAATTTATCATTTCGAGCAGCTTCTATCTTTCGATAATGTTCATAGTCAACCCGAAGTTCGGTTCCTACCTTAAAAAACAATTCGTCATAAGTAAACTACATACAAATAACTTTTTTAAATAAAAATTTCTACACATCATCATATTAATTTTGTCTTTATATCAGTTCCAAAAAAATCCAATTATATACATCTCTAAAATGTACATTACTTTCATTTTTACACATTTTATTGTATTACGAGATTTTACTTCATTAAACTTCTCAAAAAATATCATCAGCTTTTACAATTGTAACAAATATATTTACCGAAGTTGATATGTATGTGTGTGGATTCGGAAATGGAGGAAGAAAATCGGGTACATATGGAGGATGAGGTTGAGGCTCCGAACCTCGCAAAATTGTCGTCTCTTTAACACCACTCACCTTGAACGCTGTAAAACGCACCTTGTTTAACAAATAATTTAAATATCACTTCTATTTAATACTTGGTGGATATTTGAGAGAGTATTTCGTAGACAATTCATTCATTGATCGAGGAAACTTTAAACTATACTTTCCTAAAAGTCCTGTTTTCTTTAAATAAATATTATCAAAAAAATCGACGTACTGCTGGAATCAACTGCCGTTATAAAATCAGAAACAGTCACCTGCGTTCGATTGCAGTGCTCCGCATAATTTTTAATCATTAAACACAATTCTTGAATTGCTATATAAAATCTCTTTTAGTTACAAAAAACATATTAAAAGTAATATGTACTGTCATAAAGAACATCAACAAGAACTGTTAAAGCATCATCCTCTGCTTCATGATACCCTGCCGACATCGCAACTGCGCTAACAACCTGCCGTAAAAACAAGTCACGAAAATCTCTTTTTTTTCTTTTACCTGAAGAATAGAAAATTGAATTACAATTCGACCAGAAAAAACACAGCATACAAATAAAATAAAATAAAATGAAATGTAAAACATTCAAAGATCAAAACATTGAGATAGTTAATGAATTTTTGAAAAATACAACAAATATATACAGTGCTAATAAACAAAACGCCGCTGACGTTTCAAAATGTGGCAATCAAAACAAGTTTGGTTACTGTAATAAATAAATATCTGCACTATTCGCAAGAACGCAGAAATTTTCGAAACCAAAGATTCGACAAAACGAAGCAGTAAGTTTACCTAATAATCTAAATAAATTAATGGTCGGAGGCTCATCCATTTCTAAAAGCGCATACCATCCATTATTCAAAAGAGATCATCAGAAAATTCTGCATCGACACTGAAAATAAAATAAATACAAAATAAATATATTTTTTCAAAACATACATGAAAGTATCATTTATTTGAAATAATAATCACTTTTTTAGAGAAAATAACAAACAAATCCAAGTTACCGTATGAAAGTAAAACGCAAGTTTAATTATAAATGCATAATATCGTACCGTATGTGTAATATAATAATAATAAAATTTTTGTTAATGAAATATTAAAGGAAGCTAAAATTTAAATCAATAAAATTTCAAAAGTTTTAATTGTGAACAGTTTTAAAGAACAAAAGTAAATCTTTTGATATACATCATTGTAACATAATGCAGTACTCAATGATGCATTTTGATATAGCTAACATCACATCTTGCTTTGAGTATTAACCCTCCTGTTTACCATATATAGTTACAATCGTTTTATAACATCATTAGTTAAGTTTAGCGCTATAGTTATAATGTGATAAGTCAGAATTATATAGTTTCATTGATGATGGATCTGATTTTTATTGTTTAAATCAAATTCAGAAGCTAGATAAATAGGCTCATATTAGTAGTTAACACATGGGTTCTATTTTTTGCAAGCAGTTCATTTCTTTTTCTTTTTTTTGCTTCTTTAAATGTATCATTTTGAAATACCAATAATAAAAGATTTTGATCAACATATATAGGCAACAAAAGATGCATAAATTTACTTGAAAATTTAAATTATAATTTTGAATTGAATGAAATTTGACATACTTTGTTGTTTGATTTTGAAAATGAATATTCTTTTAATTATAAATAAAACAAAAACAGTCAGACTATAATTTATCCATCACTGTTGTTTACAACAATGTTAAAAATTATTTTTCTCAACTGATTACTTATCTGAAAGTTTTGGAAAACGCAAATTTGCTTAACTAATCTCCTCATAGAGCTGTAAACTTTATTCTTCTATTCAATCATTAAAAGTGACAACACGTTCAATCACTCTTACGCCCCTGTTAATGAATCAAATAAATATACTTAGCATTAGCTGTTTTATAGAAAACGCTTATTTTGTGCAGGAAAAACAGTTCCTTTTATTATGCTGAAAATGAAAAGCATTTTCATATTTTTATTCTTTTTAATTTCAACATATTCAATTCGGTATGTGACATCAATGCTAGTTTCTGAATATTTACTTCGTTAATGTAATGTTTTTCCATTCGTTAACGTTTCATATAATTTGTTTTATATTTATAACTATATATAACAATAAAATTGCATTATTTTTGATAGTATTCCGTTAAAACGTGTGACGTCTTTTCGTGAAAAATTAATACATTCTGGTAAATGGAAAGAATATTCAATGAAGAAAGCAAAATATATTAAAATGAATGACAGTGGTCGTGAACCGCAACGAGATTTGGACGATGTACATAAGATTTATATCAAAATGATAAGAATTTGCTTTTGTTTCTAAATTAATCTAATACAAATTTGAATATATCAAAGCAATCTTTTTATTTTCTTCATTCATTTTAATCCTTTTTTTCAGTTAATGTATTTGGCAGAAATTGGTGTGGGTACTCCACAAAAATATTTCACCGTAGTAATGGATACAGGAAGCGCTGATTTTTGGTTACCTGGCATAAGCTGTGGTTCGGAGAGTGTCACATGTCCTGATCGGTGTTCATCAAAACTATTATGTGAGCTGACGTGTGATAAATTATGCTGCAGTCCTCAAATACTAAAAACAAAAGGCCATGAACCTTGTGGTAATAAAAATATGATTTTATTTTTAAAAAATGACAAATTTTCATAAATAATTTTAGATGGAAAAAATAAATTTGACGATTCAACGAGCTCAACCTATCATTATGAGGGTCAATCTATCAAACTGATATATGGTACCGGCAGTATAGAAGGTTTTACAGCAAAAGATACCGTCTGCGTATGCTTTATTTTTGTATTTAAAAAAGCTTTAACAGAACAAACGACAGAATTAATATTTATTTGTGCAAAATGAAAATATTTCATTCGTTCTAGTTTACTGCTAATAACTTTGCAATTTAGATAGCCGGTATTTGCGTAAAAAATCAAACTTGGACAGTTGCCACAAAGTTAGATGAGTTTTTGGGCGATAAACCGTTAGATGGCATATGCGGTTTAGCTTTTGAAGAGATTTCTGTATCTCGTTCTAAGCCACCAGTGCTGAGGATGGTTGAAGAACACTTATTGGATAAATCGCTCTTTACAATATGGCTTTCAAAGTGAGCAAATTTAATGTACAGCTAAATCTTATACTTCTGAATTGAATTGCATCAGAAAAGCAAAGGAAGAAGAAGCAGGTACATTAACATTGGGAGATTTCGATTATGAACATTGTTCAGAAACCTGCGACTGGACTGACGTTCAAGCTGGTTACTGGATGTTTGATATGAATGAGTAACTTTTTTGAAAGAAATAATTCATATTTTGATATTAGTAAAATGTTTAGTGTAAAAGTTGGCAATAAGAGTGTAATTACTACAGATGAAAAATTGACAGCAATATCTGACAGCGGAACATCTTTCATTCACGGTCCAATATTTGATGTTTTTAATCTGGCCCTCGAATTAAATATGGAATGGTCAGACGAATTTCAGTTGGTAAATGGTTTTTTCAATGACAATGTGATTTTTACTTAAAAAATTTTTTCATTCAGCCAATTATACCATGCAATAAAGTTTCTACGCTGAAGCCTATAACGTTTGTTATAAACGAGAAAAACTTTGACGTCTATCCGCATAATTATATCGTTGAAGTAAGCGTGAAAGAGTTTTCTATGTTTGTTAAAATAAAATCAATACAGATAAACAAAATGATTGTACATTTCATACCACTTCACTTGCTCAAGTATAGCTCTTATATATAAGCCAATAAAAATACTGATTCAACATTCGACACTTCATTATAATTATTATTGCAATTCTACTTATTAATACCAGAATTGAAAATCTGGATAAACAATAGCTAAATAAAAGTAACACAATTTTGTTTCAGTGAAGAACAGGAGAACTAGAATATAAGAGAAAATCTGCACTGTATTTCTTATTATAAAAAATAACGTCTTATGAACGTCTTATGAAAAAACTTATGAAAAAACTGTATTTCTTATTATAAAAAATAAATTGGAATATTTTAGATTTTACCAAATACGTGTGTTGCTGGTCTTGTACCACAACTTTCGAGTCAGTGGATTTTGGGCGACTGCTGGATCCGTCAGTATTGTCAAGTGCATGATGTTGAAAAGAAGAGAATTGGATTTTGCCCGTCGCTCACTTAAAATGCATTTGCAACGAGCAATTTATTGTTGTAATTACGCAGTGCATTTAGCACTCAATTCACCACTTCGACCATTGTTGTTGATAGAACAAAAAACAATTTGCAATTTTTGAATTCTGCTCCTGAATTGAACAAAAATAAATACAATTTGAGTAAAAAGTGACGAAAGTCAAGTTTCATGTTCATATTTACTCAACAGCAATAAGTTTATTAAAACAACTTCCATTTTTAAGATCACAAACTTCTTCCTTAAACTGCATCAAAAAATACAGAATTTTTTTAAAATTTACTTATTTTCATGCACATTTATTTTTAAGTATAACTCTCTGCCGTATCAAGAGTCGGATTCAAAGAAAATTTGCTTAAATCTCATTTCCTTTAACAAGAATTACAGTAAGATAACAAAAATACGCCAAGTTACAGTAAGAAATAAAAAAATGAATAATCAGGGTGAAATGAGTAAAATATGAATGAATATTTTATCTTAGCACAGAGTCATCTTCAATAAGTATTTCTAATTAGTGAATTCTGCTCATGAAACTGTTAATTCTTTTAAAAATACATGCAAATGAAAAATTTCTTTTATCCATTCAAATTTCCATTTTAACTTATCGTGCTGCACTTTTCCCACCTACATAGCAAATATTACTAAGCAATATCAAATAATGTTCATTTTTCTGAATTCACAACACAAGTTACATTTCAAAAAACAAACAAACAAACAAATATAATCAGTTGGTCATTCTCAGAACACAGCAATTTCAATATTTACCATGAAGTAAAAGATAACGCCACCAAAACTAATTATTCCAAATGACTAAACGTAAACACAAAAGGAGATTCAATCTGACAATTGTTGCCTAATGTATAGCGTGAAAAAGTAAGTAAGTAAGTATTTTTTTTTCTTTTGTCAACCATTTAAACAGTAGATAGTGAACTTTCTCAGTCAAGAAATTGCAGCGCGAATTAACACTTCTTGGGCCGTAGATAACACCAACTTCTTATCTCTAGACCATAAACGTCCATGAACAAGAGCTCGACTGTTTGCTAAATAAAGATAAAATACAATTCAAAACTAATAAATATGCTGCTTGATATTATACTGCTTTATAAGTATAATAATCAATTTAAATTGCCTAAGTCTATGAATGTTCTTTCAAACGAAACACATTCTACCGGCAACTATTCGCCTTAGTTAGGGCAAGAAAAACTGGACAAGGATTATCAGTGTCACATAATTGGGTGAGTCTGTAAAATCAATGCAATTCCATTGTTTCAGTTTTTGATCAAATATCATGTAGCGCTGATAATCAGTCTCCAACTTCTCTCACCCTGTTAGAGCTAATAATCGATGGCCAAATATGTATCCGTTTCAAAGAACAACCCCTACAACACTAATTTGCTAACAACCTGCAATGGTGCTTTCAGTTTCATATAACATCCATTGATCAATGGAAAAACTATGACGATGAAACCATATAGAATGGTCCAAACTGACAGCCATTCCAATTTTTAAAGACGTGCAGCTGTAAGGAAATAATGCCGTAGATACCATACAACTATCGGACATAAAAGCCGCTGCAGCTTGGTGTAAACAACGATTTTCTCCTATAATACAATGCATTGTAATTCTGTATATGTGGTCAAATAAAATTCATAAATGATCATTTCTAATTAGTGTTTTCCACTTGTAAATAGCATCACTCAGCAAAATATTCATTGAAGAAAGAAAAATCACTTTTCAAGCAATTTCCATTCAACTATAAATTTCTTTGCTTCTAATAAAATGTAAAATAACAATAAACACAATGAGCAATGAAAACGGATCAATAAAAAATTGATTGCTTTTACGAAACCATAACTTATGCATGCATGCATGAGAAGAAATGAAAATTTCCATGGTAGAAAATTCATTATGCTTCTGGAGAAATGGTTCAGTTTGTGAAAAAAAGAATATGCATATTTTACCTAATAAATCTTTCACTTTAATCCAACAAAAATACTTCGGCTCAGTAGCTTTTAATCTTAAAAATTGTTGTGCATTCACAGGTCGCATATCAAACGCAACTGGTAAATGCTGCATACGAAGAATTGTCTGTTTTCTTATTTTTTCATCAGTACAATTTCTGAAATGATTTAAAATTATAATAACATAAATACCATGTAAAAGTGAAGTATACTCCAACTGCTTGCAAAAAAGGGTCTCAACACTATCTAATTCATCCGGGGAAGGTACGTCTGGCATTTGAGTTTGATGATTAATTGATTCCGCTTCTTCCTGAAAAAAAATTAATAAACCCCAAATCAAATAAACACAATTATATCATACTTTGTGAAAAGATATTTCACTAGTAAAAACGGCAACACCATTTTGTACTGCTTTGACAAAACGATTACAAAAGCTACGACCATCTCGGATTTTATCAACATGATATACCAATGGTAAGTTCTTGTCGGCTGTGAAAATAATAATAATAATAATAAGTCAAAAGCAAGATAACATGCAAGTCAATCAGCATTTCATTTTAATTTACCTCCGGATAAGAAGTAACAGTGCAAACTGTGTGGATGAAAATTGTCTGACGTTGTCAACTGTGCCGCGGTCAAAGCTTGACCAATAATTTGACCACCGTATACTCTTGGACTGTCGGGAATACCAGGAATCAAATGCTTACTTCTGTTATAATAAATACTTCAAAACAAATTACAGACAATTTAAAATCATACCGAAAAAGATTAATTTCTATCTGTTCTAAATCTAAAAACGTTTCAACAAGCTTCTTCTTCACTTCACTGTCCATGTGAAAAAAAGTATCTGCTATTCTTAAAGCTAAAATACAACACTTTTCATTCAGTAAACCAGTACACTATAATACACAAGATTATTGTACGAAATACAAAATAAAATCGTTGGATAAATTTCTCATAATGTAATTTCCGTCATGTTGAATGGAAAATAGTAAATGAAAACTGCTTTGAATAGTTAATTAGAAAAATAATACCACATTCGTTCAGATTACGTACATAAAACGTATGCTAAAAAATAAACTGACGCCAACGTTGTGTGTTCAATGACGGCAGTTCTGGTTGGACATTTGACAATTCAACAAACGATCAATAACAGGAAATTAACTTAACAAAATCATCCTTCGTCTAAATTTAAACGATCTTAATCCCACACAGTACTGGGAAACTCTTTATATAAATACAGATAAAAAAATTAACCAAGCACAAATTTTCCAAATTTTACCATTATTTAAAAATTATTCCTTTGATAAGTTCACTCTCAATAAAGTGACTTACATTCAGATGAAACTTGATTAACAGTTCACTTATAACTACTTGTCATCAATGTAAATCAACAGTGTAATTCACTTCTCTACTGAAACTAGGCACAAATGTTATTAATTTAAATTTTAGTAACTATGAGATTACATCTTTTATGCAAATCCGGAAAATATACTGTAGTTTCCAATTTTTGTAAATTTATACAAAGCAGTGCAGTTAAGGAGTATAAACTCTAAGATTGAACATAAAATTCATATGTCAACATATTTTCATACTATAACATATTTCAGTTGACAGTAACATATTTTGAACAGTTTAACAGAAATGAAAATTTAAACTGCTCAGCATAGTTAAGTAAGAAGTTCAATAAAATAATTCCAGTAAGGCGGTAAAAAGCAGCAACAATTTCGATTGAAAATATTAAATTCAATTATTTAAAAAATATTTAATGTTTAATTACTTTCTATTGTAAAACTTTTATAAACATGTTTCTAAACTGAACTTGAACAGTATTCAATAAAATTCAAGTCTCATCATGTACTGTACTTTCATTGTTATATGTTATTTTTCTTCTCCATGTCAACATGGATATTGATAAGTATTATGCGCTACTAGAGTTTTGAATTATTCCACTTTTGATATAAAAACTTTCTCGTCTATTATGCACAATAATTCATAATTAATTAGTTATTTAGCTCAATTAAATGGATAAAATATGTTTTTGTGAGAAACCTTTATGAAGTGACTTGTCAAATGTGAAGCCTTAAATGCTTATTTAAATTTAGCTGTTTTTATTAAACTTAGCAGACAATTATAAATTTATTAATACAATATTATGTCTAATACTGGTGAAATTATGAGAATATCTAATCTCTTTTATTCGTAACTGTTGGCACACTTATAAAATGGGACTTGTTGGGAATCATTAATTTTTGCGTAAAGTATATACCAAAACTGAAAAGTAATGCTTGTATAACATATGTTTTCTGATTACTAATGCCAATTTTAAAATTGCAAACTTATTTCATGCATGCATGCAATATGTTACAACAGCTAAAGTGGTAAAAGCTATTTTATGTAGTTTAAAGAAAATTGTTAAATAATAAGATTTTTGCTAATGAATGTCTTTTCATTTGTATTTTTTATTTTACATAATTTCTTTGTGATAAGTTCAATAAGAACACTTAGTAGATAATCTTTAAAAACGTTATTTCATAAAGGACCTTTAGGAAAGTTATAATTGAGTATTCAAGTGTAGTAGTGTTCATTTTGAAATTTGAGTATAATTTATACAAACGCCTTCATGTGGATGTCAAGAAACGATTGGTGCATCTTCAGAGGTATTCTATTAAGTATAGTAGATGTGTCAAATTAAATGTAAAATGATGACGAAATGTCTTGTAATTAAGTATGCTCTGTGCAGTTCAGTATGCTTTAATAATACTTTTAATTTAAGATGCTTTGCAAATAATTTTCAAACGCCTCATGCTTTACATTTATATTTACATAAGAAACCTTTCTAACAGTTAAGCGATTTATTTCTGTCAAGCGTTGGTTGTATTTTTTGAAGCTCATAATTATAAAACATGGTGTAAACCTATCAGGCACACAATTTCCGTTAATATTCCTTTGATGATACTTATAAATAATAAAAAGTTGCAATAATATCAGCTACTTCAAAGCACATTTCATAAATTGCTCTTTTCAGAGTTATTTGAAAAAAATGTTGCACAAATAATAAGTAATTCTTCAAGCACTTGTGTAGTTCTTCAATTTTCTCAGTTCTACCTATAATTAAACTGCAGTGTACTTATCAATAATTCAGTGATATTACATACATTGGTTAAAAAAAACTTGTTTGCAAGCTATTCTTAGATTTGCAATGCAAATAATATAAGGATAATATTGCAGTAGTAGCAAAGTAGCTAGAGTAATGAAATATAAAATTATTTGCATACAACGATATTGAAAAGCTCTAAAATATCCCATATTGTTCCTTAAATTGCACTTAAAATGGATCGTCACATTGCTAAAGTAAAATATTATTTTTGCAATGTTTTGAAACGCATTGTTTGGAAATAAATTTTACTCACGTTTAAAATTTTGCATTCTTTTTATTCTTAATTAGTTTTATCATTAAATTTTTAAAAATAACATCATTTTGATGATTTAGCAAAATCATTATTGCAAAAAGCGAATAGCACTTGCTATTGCGTCTGACAGGCACGCGCCAATGTTCGATCAATCAAACTGAGCATGTTGGCGCTCCGGTCGATGGCCGCTCATCTCAAGTAATAGAAAGCAGAACCTGCTTTTCGTTCATACTGTGTGGGTCGAATTGCTGCCGCCATTGTCCTTGTGTACGCCTGGCTGAACTCTCAGGTCACCCGTTGCGCTGTCTCACTCTTTCTCCTCTTTTCCCATACCTGCTGTTGCTCCTACCTCTGCTTGGTGTTCATGCTAAAAAGAAGCAACTGATGATCATTGTTGTTGGGGTTGGTGATAATTGGGGAAACGTCAGCATTCGAACGTCATGCTAACGATGCGAGGCACCATAGTATATTTATGCCTACTCACATTTAGTGTGCCTGCCTGTATATGGGCATGGCGCCATTTGACTCTTCCTGAAGATACCAAAATTGGATCTGTTGTCCTTGCTTTTGAAGACCAAGTACGTTTGGACAAGCCGGACTTGGGCTATTTTTGCTTGCATCCAACCTCAAGCAATAAAGTCATTCTTGCCAAAGATCTTTCTGATGTCAGGGTACCAATGGTATTGCATTTACTGCTACGCTCTAATCTCAGTGATGAAAGCAAATGGGAACGGGTGGAAAAAGTACTGATAACGGTATCCCCAAACTATAATCGTCTCAGGTTTGATCGACATTTTTACGTTGGGTTTCTTCCTAGTCAAATATCCGTTGGGGATGTGATTCCTGGTTTGGAGCACATCTCGCTGGCCAGACACTGCCAGCTGTCTGTTCAGCCTACTTTTCGCCTTGAAGACAATTCTGAAGAATGTCCATTTCGCCTGGACGTAAGTCAAAGCAATGAAACATTACTGCCCTACGTAAAGCTGCATCTTGCTAAGCCCCTGCTTTCACGTCTGCCTGTATACCGTTGCAAGTTGCATGTACAAGGACGGCCAGCATCAAATTGTGATCAAACTACTCTGGATATCTACCCTGAAATGAGATTTACAAGAGGCGCTTTTAATTCACATCCACTTTTTCCACGTCGACGTTACCATGTCACTATTTCTAAAGATGTTCCTGTCGGTACTACAATAACCAGACTTGAAGCATCTTGCCATCGATTAGGCTTGTGTGGCTTTACGTATCGGCTGGAAAGCAAAATGCCAGTACCATTTGATGTGGAATCGTTCAATGGCGATATATTTACTACAGGACTTCTTGAAAAAGATCAATACCAGTTTTACATTACTGCCAGACTTTCCGGCGCTAGTATGCCTGCAACAGACAGTTGCTTGGTCACTGTAACAGTAAATCCTTCTGCAATGACGTTAACTGCTAGCCGTAACAAACGGGAACTGCGATCTGAACTTAGCTTCTCTCTGCCTGAAGATGCACCACTTGGATATTTATTTCTTCTTATACCACTGCAATACAATGAAGCCGTGAAAAACGCCCCTGTAGTAAAGAGTCATTTTACTGTTCATCGCAACGGTTCATTGGAACTAACCGAAGCGCTAAATTACGAGACTGAGAAGATGATTCATTTTTCCATTATTGTGGAAAATTTGAGAACAATGGGTAAGCTTTGTTTTGCATGTTGGCCCTAAAACCCGGATGGCCCGCTTGAACAGTTGGTGTTTGACTAAGCTGAGTTTGTCCGTGTGCATTTTGCCTCATCCGTTTTGTCCACGCTGACCTTATTAACATGGGCGGCTTAATATGTGTTATTTTTAATTTTCATTTTTAATAATTTTTCATATGGCTAAATGCGTAATTTTTCAACCACTCTTTGGATGACTAATTCAGTTTTGGCACGACCTTGCTCGGTACGGGAATGGAATTCTGCCTTGACCTTTAGAATTGATGTTTAATACGAACTGGTCAGTGCGCTGTTGACCGCTGGTCACTGGCCGTTCTTTTCCCAGCCTTTGCAATTGCTAATGCTCGTGACCACTTCACTGGCGATTTCTGCCTGAATGCAGGCCGGCGTTTTGCTATAAAAACTACCCTATTAAGCAGATGTTCTTTTAAGCATAAGCTAAAAAGCGTTTATTTATCCCAAGCAAATAGCTAACACCGGGTCAAATTATTAATTTATTCTAGCATAGTTGTTGAGGAGCGTTTCGATCAGTTAGTCAATCATATATATTTGTCCTACGTTTAGCGCTTGCATGAATTCATTGAGCATTTTGCAATTAGGTTAAGTTTTCAAATTTATTCGTACAAGAAAACATTTACGCGATGAATTCATCTAGCCTTGCAGAATAGTTATTAAAAATTTATAAATTATAAAATACATTTTCTTAATATTGCAAATTTTGCAATAATAGCGATTGAAAATTGTTATACTTTTTTTGTCATTTATGAAAATTTCAATAATTTTCAACATGGCACACTGCATCTGAGGAAATCTGTTAACCGTTGTTCATTGTACTTATCGATTGCCCTCTTTGGATTCTTTAGCAATTTTATAGTGTATGCTTCATTTATTACAGTCTAATCAACTGAGAATGTAAAGAACAGCAGGCTATTTTGGTGATAATTCACAATCTCAACGGTGAATTTTTGCTTTGAAATAGATGAAGTGTATTATATTCCAGTATACAGAATGGAAATCTTAACAATTGCAATAAGTGCACTTTTAAATCATATATTCTTATCGATCTGAACTGTTAATAGCAAAAGGATGTGAACGGTACTTCCGTAAATATTTTAATTAGAGATAAAAGAATTCAAATTAAAAATGAATTTGTATTAGATCTGTTGCTGTGCATCATTTATAATTTGAAATTGTCCAATTGAATTAAAAATGTTTGATTTTGAAATATCAATTTTGTAAAAAGGAAAAATTTCTACAAGGCATTAAATTAAGATCAACTTTTGATATTTTTGCACAGTTTTCCTTTAGATGAACAATCAAGGAACTTTTCAATGTCGTGAAAATCAATGCTGATATACTTTTCATATGAAATAAAATTCAAATGTACTTAATTTTGGATATTGCTGTTTGGATATTTGCAAATGATTTTGATTTCTACAGTTTGATTGTGTTTGTCTTTGTGATGCAGTAAGTGAAAATATTCTTTCATTTCAATTTAATGTTAAAAATGTAAGCAGCAACGAAAAATAATTTGCACAAATTGTTTTCATGCTAATTTTGCGTTTGAAATTTGGTTGCATTCTCTTTCTCATGAACATAAATGTTGCCTTGATTTTGACAAGTCAGGAAGCGCACATTCTCATGGGAGGTAATTTTTCCACTGCTTTGAACTGCTTGCTAGCGCAGCTGCTTTCGATTTTATGAACAACAAACGCGTCAGCTATTTATGTAAGTTTTTTGAAAAATTTTAATGCTCATTTATTCAATTCAAACAAAGGGAAATGTATTGTTCAGCATAATTATTTCGGTAATGCATGAAGGAGAAATCTTTAATTTCTCTGCTTTTGTCTATTAAAAAATTTTGTTTCGATTTTTTCATGACTGTTTCAACATCTGACAACCTTGCTAGTTTCAATTCATTTAACTTACTAAATTTTGATAATTTATTTAAAATGAATTAAAAATTGTATTTGTATTATTTTTTTATAGTGCCTAATTGTAATTTTATTTTTAATATCACAAATGGATATTATTAAAATTGAAAATGATTCCATCTTGTCGTTGAGTAAATAAAAATGGCGTTAATGTGCGTTGACAAATCTGATCTATAGTGATATTGGCAATTTTAGCAGCCATGTCCCTTGATTATTATGTCAGCTGGTGTATAGGAAAATTGCTGCCGAAAGCAGTTTGGGCATATTTCATAATTGAATCTTAGAGGCAATTGCTTCTATTCGCAGGGCGTTTCCCGTACTACCGTTGTAGGCGTCGATAAGTTGACAATAGCATTAGCCGAGAAGATCGTTTGGTCGCATGACGCTTGACCATCTGTCAACTTGGACCATTTTTGAATGTTGTAACAAGCCAAATGCTTGTTACCCTTAACGATTTAACCGCTAACAAAACCGACTGCAACTAACTCAGCAACTCCAACAGCGTAATGACCACCATTCAATTAGTAGCTTGAAAATGTTAGGTCAGAGTGCTTGACCAGATAATTTGTCTGATTTCTACACTTCAGAAAGAGCATAAAAGCTTTTGCCCAAACTGCTATATGCTAGCAAAGTATTGCATAGTCAAATTTTTAAGTTGACTGATAAAATATCAATATATTGGAGGTATCATCGATCATCTTTGTCCGTTAAGCTTGTTTTATAGATTGAGCAGTTTTATACATTCATCTTTTATAGTAACAGATTATTATTATTCTATTCTCACTTTATGAACTTTTTCAAATCTTTTCATCTGCAACAAATATTATTTTGCAGGCAGTACACACAAATTAAACTGCATTATTTGTGATGTGATGATTCACGCACTGAAGTGTCACATTTTTAGTTTTGCGTCTGTAAATAAGTAATTGCTATTTTCTGCCTTTAATATAGGAAATAGGATTGTCCTGAAGAGGATGCTTCATTTGAATATTCATTTAACTGTTTATAAAAACACACGTAATGCGCACAGCTGTACTAAGAGGTAGTAGTTGTGTTAGGAAGCAATAGTTGGGCGGAATATACATTTCTGTCAAAACCATCCGAAAACAAAAATAACACATGGATGATAATGATGCTTTTCATAAGCACCTTTGTAATTTTACTGAAATGTTCACTCGATGTTGCACATTTTCCATTTCATATTTAATATTAAATATGGATTTTTCATCTGTCGCTGTAGATCAAATTTTTACAGACAAATACTAGACTTTCGATTGGTCAGCCGGATGATTACAGCAAACAAATGGGCATTTGCTTTATCATGCGAATATTTGGCCATTGGCAGCAATTGCAGTATTCTCTCTATTCAATGCGACGTCATTAAAAATTCTTTTGGAATAAAGTGCAGCACGCTTGGGTAGCCATCACTTTGTCACAGTTAACGCAATGAGTCAGTTGGCTAATGCACTGGCTGAAATAGAAAGGTTGATGATTAAGCAATTTCTAGTTGATTTTTCATCAATAAATTGGCTAAGACACTGATTGTCCTCACATCACAATTTTGCCCAACCAGTGGAAAAGTTAGCAATTTGACATATTTTGCCGATACATTAATATAATTCATAATGATTATAGTTTTCACTTTTACACTTTTGAATTTAAATTTACTATGAAGAATATGATAACGTTTTTTGTAGTTTTAGTTGATTTAATTAGTAAAGTAACATCACCTTCTTGAAATTTAAACTTTCATCTTATTAAATTTTATATATATCGAAGTTAAAATTTCTGGTAGACAGTTTTTATTTGTTTTCTTAAACTGTTTTATTTTACATTTGTTGAAATCGATTAATGAAGATTGGTTTGAAGATGAAAATGAAATAATTGGATTAGCCAGTGAGTAGTCGATTAATTTCCAAGATTCTAAACTTAGCTGTAAATCTACTTCAGGCAATGCGCTATTTAGTTCTTTTGTCACTTTTAATAAGCCTAACTTAACATAGAAATTGAGTTTCTAAAATTTGCCTCATTTGCTCAGTAATATACCCTGATCTATATTTTGAATAACGAAAATCGAATGTGGTTGCTGATTAGTAAAATATTGGTCTCTGCCATAAGTAGTTTGAAGTTAATCTGTTAATACAATAATCGATGACCACTGGTTTGATATACCTCAGCTTGTCAAATGTCTTTACGCTTGTTATACTATTTTTAATGCTTTTCGTTTCATACAAACACAAGCAGAAGCAGACGCACACAAATTATAACGACATATGCAAATGAGCACTGAAGCTCTTTTGATCTTTAGTTTGAAAAATTAAAACGAGTTGCATCATGTGCGTTTTAAAATGAGATTTCTACATCCTAAAGCATCCTGCATGCACATGATGAAAACAACTCTGCAAAACATTTAAGCTTTGTAAAATAGATAGAAATACCAAGTAATAAATGTAATTACATGTTAGCTTTGCGTGAGTATACGTTTGTTAACTTTATCGGAATAAAATCATTTTGAAAATTATTTCATCATTTAAAATATGGTAAATGATTTTAGTATTAATTACAGTAGTTAAAAAAGAATTTTACAAATTTACACTTTGAATTTTTGAGCATCATCAAACATTTGTTCAACATAGACATTGTTTCAATTTTTCTGCTACATACGTAAAGCTAATTAATTGTGTTACACATTTACAATAAAATGTAATAAGTACAATCTGTAGTATTTGCTTTGTTTAATATTTTATTAAATTACCTAGCGGTAGAAAATTTAGTTTTGTCTTATCAAAAAAACTTTGGTAATGCTTTGCAAAAAGTGAATTTATGCATTTATTTATTTAGAATCATCTGTGCAGCAAATTGTTATCAGTGTCTTGGATGTATATGAGAAACCTAAATTTATTAATCAGCCTGTTCCATACTGGGCGATTGTTCCTGTAGAAGTACCAGTAGGCTTTACTGTGTATTCTTTGTTGGCCCGATGTGAAGGAGGCGATGGTTCAAGTGATGTTGAATACAGACTTATTAGTACTGAGCGTAAGTGATTGAATTTATTTCTCATATTTGTAGATATATTTCAGGTATAATTTTATATTTTAGCGGCGAACACATTTACAGTTGATCGTCAAACTGGCCGTATTAAAACAGCTCTTTCTCGATATTTGTATGGACATTCATATCGAGTTTACGTTCAGGCGCATGATATGCGCATGGGAATGCAGCCTAATGCCGACAGTGAAATAGCTGTAGTGGATATTATGGGAGGATCAAGAGCACCACAGTTTTATCAGGAAAAATACCAGATATCTGTTAGTGAAGATACACCGGTTTCTGCTAGGTAATTGCGTAGTTTTTTTGATTTTGCACTTGCTGAAAAATCACGCGATAGACTGCACTATAAGTAATAAATCAATTAACTGTTCATTAAATTCTGCACATTATGAATTTATTTTTATTAGATTTTGCAAACTGATTTATTTTTACAACCACCAAAAGCATAATTATACAAACATACCTTAAATAATTGTTTTTTAGTTATTTTGTTTTGAAATATCAAATTATCATAATGTTCTTTTATAATTAATGGAATAGTTCAGTTTTTGCTTTATTGCGCTGCGCTTTATTCATTTTCCCTCAGTTTTAAGAGTTAAATAGTTTTGAAAAATAATCAAAGAAAGTGTAACAAAGCAGCAACTCAAATGAAAAATAATTTATTGATCTCATTTTTAGATATTATTTCAAGTGAGACGCCCATTTCTAAGTTTTAATCAATAGACCTCACTTGTTTAACTAATTTTACTGTAGCAAACATAGAATTTAATGAAATTACTACGTTCATAAGAAATATTTCATTTCTTCAGAATCGCGTGATAAATGAAATTATTGAGATTTCAATTCTCAGTTGTTAAGATACCAATTTGCATTCTAGATATTAAGTTTGCTTTTTATTTTGTAGCTAATTTGCAATAATTCATTCATGAAATTATGAATTGCACATCTGTGTACTTTTTAAGCTATTTGTTATAAACCAATTTTATATTTTTTATGTATTCTGGCACTGCAGTTACATAGTTTTTTATTGAATATAAGGAAATCAATCTGTTTTACATTAAAATATGTGCTTGAGAAATATAATGATATTATTTTGCATATCTAAACTTATTTCAGAATGGAGAGATACATACGTAATACATATAGCATATAATAATATATAACCATAATCATCCATGTAGTACAAACATGCTAATAATTAATAAAATTATAAACAGAATATTCTACAATGAAAAGTCATCATTTGATATTTTAGTGTTGCTCAGATCAAGGCAATTTCTTTTGAAAATAACCCAGAATTGAAAATTACTTACTCTTTGTGGGAAGATACAAAAAGAGATGATTATGGCAACAGTCCGGATGATTTTTCAATTGATAAAAATACAGGCGTTGTGCATCTAATGCGATCATTAGATTATGATGATCCTTTGCAGCCAAGAGCTTATGCTTTAAAAGGTTTTTACGAGAAATTTTTTGCTGTCATGCTTTGCATAATAAGTATGAAATAATTTTAGTGATTGCTAGTGAAGGAAAAAAGTCAACTGAAGTTCCCGTTGAAATCCAAGTTACTGATGTCAATGACAATGCACCTGTCTTTACACAACCGTTATACGCAATTTCTATCAAAGAGGATCACCCGATTGGGAATCCTATTTTGCAGGGTTAGTTATTATTTTAAAAAGTGAATAATTCATAAAACTTTCTTACAGTATCTGCAAGAGACAAAGACAGTGGTCTTAACAGTGAAATTCAATACTCACTGACAGATCATAACTTTACAATTGATAATCAAGGTGTAATATCGCCAAAAGTAAGATTGGATGCAGATCAGACGATGCAAGGTTTTTACATCTACAAATTTGATGTGATTGCTAAAGATCGAGGAAATCCAACACAAATGGCTACAAGCCAGGTAATTTTACAGTTATTTTTGTTATCAGCTCGACATAAGTTTAATATTTTTTCTTTTGTTAAAGATTCATATTCGTACAGAGAATGTCAATGATGAAGCTCCGATTTTTCTTCCAACTAGCATGTACACTGAATACGTAGCTGAAGACGCAGAAGGAAATACACCAATCGCAACAATACAAGCTTTAGATCCTGATAGAGATCAAGTGAAATATTCTTTTTTGCGGAATGGAGAGCAGAGTCAATTCTTGAGTCACTTTGAAATTGATCGAGATACAGGTCTTATAAAATTACGAGAAGGCATAGGTCCCAAAGATTTACATGACCAAGATTTTTACATGCTTACTGTTGTTGCTACGGATGACGGTCCTGACGCGAAACATAGCAGTACGGCTACAGTTAGAATAGGTAACAGTTTCGAAAATAATATATTTATTGTATTTTACATTTTTAAATACATTACTTAGGAGTGAAAGATGTTAACAACAACAAACCTGTATTCCATAACTGTGAAAAATATAGTAGTGAAGCTAAAGTTCCTGAAGGGAAACATGACAATTATGTGGTTTTGATGGTAATTGTTCTGTTGAAGAAATCCACTGAATTTCATTAGGCAGAATATATGTTTTTAGGTTCAAGCAACTGATGATGATTCAGGGCAGAACGGGGATATTCTCTACTCTTTGTATTATCCACAAGGAGAAACTAGAAAGCCATTCATAATTGACGCTATTACCGGGGAGCTCAGAGCATCTCCTTATGTTGAATTTGATCGTGAAGAGAGGCCATTTGAAGACGTAATTGTTAAAGTAGGTCAAATTTGCTTTGATTATCTTATTTAGCTTTATCGAACTCTTTGATATATTAGGCAACTGACAAAGGCACTCGTCCTTTGATTGGCTTTTGTCAATTTACGGTAACAGTTTTGGATGAGAATGATAATTCTCCTGAATTTGATCGCGCAACGTACGAAGCGAGCGTATCTAGATCTACACCAGTCGGTCAGTCTGTACTGACGGTGTTTGCAGATGATCGAGATGCGCCAAACAATGCCAAAATTGTTTATTCATTGCAAGAAGATTTATCCGAACCAGAATATTTAGATGATGTGAACTACTTTTCTATAAAAAAAGACGGTGGTGAAATAATGCTTTACCGACCACTGCCTGTTAATGTGAGTTTTACTCGTTTTGTACCTTGATGATTTTTTTTCTTTTCATTTGCTTTTCAAAGTAGAACTGAACAGTTAGTTGATCGACATTTGAAATTATTTGTAGAAGAACAAAATGATGTTTTTGGTGATTGCTAAAGATAGTGGAGAACCACCTCGTAGCAGTCAAGCTCGCGTTTCTATAGATATTGCCGAAGCAGCGCAACACTATCCAGTCTGGCAGGTTACTCCATCTTGCCCGAATCATGTAGTTGTCGATGAGGATGTTCAAGTATGGTTTAAATGTATATGTGGTGCACATTTGTAAACTAATCCCATGACATTCTAGATAAATTACGTCTTTTTTGAATGCCACGCACTCTCTGGAGCCGATCCTTCTAACCCAATATCCTACAGGTAAATGTTGCATGTAACTTGATTGCCATTTTAGTATACTGTAATTTTTACCGTTGTTTTTTAATGATTTTAATATGAAAAATTTAATTTCAAATACATGTTTATATTTATTTAAAATTTAAATTTATTCAAATTCAAATTTTTTAAATTATTGAGTGAATTAATAAGTAGCACTTTTTTTATACATTTACTTCTAAAATGTATAGTATGCGAAATGGAGCCAAACCGGATACAAATTTGAATCAGGACTTCAGAGAATTTCAAGAAAAGCGTGATGGACGTGACTGGGTTGTCATTCGAAATTTGAAAAGTTTAGATTATGAAAAAACCAAATCTTACGATTTGACAATCTCTGCTACAGTATGTTACAGTTTTATTTGTCATTTGAACTTTAATTTTTGGTTTGCTAATTTTCTTGAAAGGATCTTCGCAATGGTTTGTCACGGGATAAAACATTGACGGTTAAACTGAGAGACAAAAATGACAATGTGCCAAAATTTACATTGGATAAATTTACCGGTCAAGTTGAAGAAGAGCAAGATGTATCGGTGATTCGTAATCAAATATTGGTGACTGTTGTGGCTAAAGATAATGACGAAAAGCCAGAATTTAAAGATGTAAAATTTTTGCCATTGTTGTTTTAGTTTTTGGAAAATGTTTTATACTTGTCAATGATTTAGATAACGTATAAAATTTTGCCTGGATCAGCAAGTCACTTATTTCGTATTGACAGCAAACTTGGCGCTATTTATGCCGTTCAAAGTTTTGATCGGGAATTGAATGATTCATTTGTGCTTGATGTGCAAGCCGAAGATAACGCACCGTCTGATTTACCAGGTGCAAGAGGCCCGAATAGAGGTGAATTTGCAAAAAGAAATGAAAAAATTTTTTTGAAATACAATTTCTTCATCCACTACTATTTCAGATATTACCAAAGTGCAGATTCTTGTTCAAGATATCAATGACAACGCCCCGTATTTCAACGAAACAGTTTATCGTGGTAGAGTGCGAGAAAATTCAGAAGTTGGACAGAATGTTATGACCGTCAAAGCTCATGACTTGGACAAAGGTATGCAAACATATACGTTCATTGATGTGTAAAATTGATTTGCATTTATGCTCAACGCTTAGTTTTGATTTCTTTTTTTTTGCTTTAGATTCTGAATTACGATACAGCTTGGATTCACGAGGCAACGATGGCAGTGCATTCAGCGTTGGTGCTAGTTCTGGTACAATTTTTGTCAACGAACCTTTGGACTACGAGCGGAAAAAGGTATTACCGAATTTTTACTATTCAATTGCTCTTTTTTGGGTGAGAATTTATTAATATTTGGTTTTCTAGCTGTACGATTTAACATTGCACGTCACCGATGGCAACCGTGAACACAAAGCTCAAACTCGAATTCAAATAGCAATTGAAGACGTGAACGACAACTCTCCACAGTTTGAGCAATCACTTTACCGGGCAGTTATACAAGAAGAGGACAAGAATGTGCCCAAAAAATTGCTTCATGTACATTTGTTTTTCTTTTTGTTGGATTATTTTGCATTTATGCATAATTGAACAAAATATTTCTTTTTTTTTACAATACAGGTAATTGCATATGACAAAGATGACGATGTGTCTAGCAAGAGAATTGTCTACAAACTTGCTGGTCAAGGGGCAAATGATGAATTTTCAGTGAACGAAATAACTGGTGATATTTATGTGACGAAACCACTCGACAGAGATCCTCCAAATGGAGCTGAGGAATGGAATTTTGTTGTTCAAGTATAAGAATATAATTTGTTTGCTTCATTTTGGAATTTTCATCTCTTATTCGTTAGGCAATTGATGATGGTGGCAAAGGGTTAATTGGCTATGCTGATGTGCAAGTCATTTTAACAGACATCAACGACAACGCCCCGTTTTTCAAAGGTAGTCCATTTACTGGCTATATTACAGAGAACATTGCTCCGTCAGGTTGGTGGTTGTTTTTTGTGATTTTTGTTTTATTAAAATATTTATCTGCGGTTTTAGAAGAAGGTGTTTACGTGATGACAATGAGCGCCACTGACAACGACGATCCCAGAACGTCAAATGCTAAGCTTATTTACAGTATTCTACGTAACAAATATCTGGATGGTCGTCCGGTATTTCGAATCGATCCCCACAGTGGCAAAATATTTGCAATGGTATAATATTGAAGCAAAAATAAAAGCACAATTTAAAATTATTTTCATCTGTCGACATTGTTTGTTTAAGATGGAATTGGATCGTGAAAACAGTGCCCAGAAAGAGTTTGAAATTGAAGTGAAGGCAACTGACCAAGGAAGACGCCCACTGTCAGGTATTTTCTTAATTTCAAGATGATTGATTCAGTTTTTTTTATTAAAAAATATTTGCTGCAAATTTTTCTACAGGAACTGGAATCGTCATTATTAAAGTTGTTGACGTGAATGATAATCCACCTTATTTTTATCCTCCATCTTATGATGGAACGGTAAAAGAAACATTGCCTGTAAATTCTCCAGTTATGTCATTGTCAGCCAGCGATTTGGACAGTGAAGCGGTGGACAACGTACTTCAGTATTCACTTGAAGAGAACAATCAACTGGGCTTCAACTATTTCTACATGACAACAGAAGCTGACAGTTCCGGATCGACTGTAGGTATTATACGTGTTAAGCAGGTAAGGTGACTTTTTTTTCGTTATTGTTCAGTTCTCCCCCACTTGTAATTCAACGCCCAAATGGACAACTGCAAGGTGTTTCAACAGTGAATTTCTGTTTTTCCCCTCATCCTGAGTGATCTTGACCAATGTCAGCCGTTTGAATTTTCCATTTACGAGGTTTTTCAATTGTGCGAACAGATTTTTGCCATTTAATTTCCATAAATTAATTTCATCTTTCATCGAATAAGCATTATTTTCTCACTATTTGAATTTGGTAGAACATATTTCGATGTCATCAATGAAATTACTGTATTTATTTGTTGATCATCAAGTTTAATTTGGATACTGTGTGCAACATTCATAATTTTTATTGGGTGTGAAAGTTGTAAAATTTGTATTATTCAAACACAGAACTGATAAGTGATGTGTATTTAAAAAAAAAAAGAATTTTTGTTGAATATATTTTCCATCATATTTAGTTATTTATTGATGTGTGTAGGAAGAGCCTAGTGGTAAATTATACTTTTTTATTGTAAAAATTTGACATCCGCATTGTTTTATTGTTGTTTAATTGATTTAATTATTGACCAACTGTTGATGGAATTGTTTTTGTCTTAATTTGAGTTCAATTTCAACGACAGCTTTCGAATAAGCGATCGGTGAAATAGGTTTTGTGAAAAGAGAGATCGAGAGGCAGAGAAAGGTAGATAATGAGCCTGTCATTTGTGACCTTGGAAAATGTTTATTGAACAAATCCCGCCAAGTTGCATATGGTTGAATTGTTCATTCATCGAAGCATAGAATTGGGTAGTATCAGTTATATATTGAAAAAAAGTAAAAAATAATAAAAGGACATGAAATGAAGCTTGAGTATTATCAGGTCAGCGATTGTGACAGGCTGACAATGGAGCAGACACATTGAATGGTGTCGTTTTCCGTCGGGAGTTTCATAATTTTGATGGCATGCGCTAGTGCATCACCTTGACAAGAAAGCACGATGTGAGCGATGCACGATCTGGCTACCCTTGAGAATTAGCATTTTATCCCATTTGGAGGAGGAGAGTGGAGAGGAAAAGGAAAAAAAAAGTAAAAATGAAAAAGAGCAACAACAAGAATAAGGTCGTCATTGTCAATGGTGAATTTTAGTTGGTAGGTAGGTAGGTAGGTAGGTAGGTAGGTGTGTGTGCGTATGTGCATTGTTGAAGCGAAGTATGCCGCAAGTGGTAAGCTTGTCTTTGTTGTCGATGAGTAGAATGGTAAACAAGAACGAAGCTTGGACGATGAAGCCGATTAACCGTTATTTAGACTAGGCTAGGCTAAGTTCAACAAATTGTTCAAATGATGATGTGGAAAGAAAGTGCTGCGTCTCATAGTTGTGTAGCAGAAGAATAAAAAAGAAACTAGCTTCGAGTGCATTGGCATCATTTTGCCTAGGGTAATTTCAAATCATGCAGAACAGTCAGCAGTCAGTCAGTCAGTCAGTCGTGTGTCAACCTCAATCTTGCCAACGATGATACCCGTTTTTGCTGATTCAACTTTTGCATTCACACACATGTATATGTTCACCCAAGGCTGATTGGTAGATATTTTGGGCAAGGGGGGGGGCGAGGGGGAGCGACGCTGGTGGAAAATAAGGTCGCAGTATGTGCGTCACTTTTCCACCACGCTGACAATCAATTGTGAAAAACAAGCCGAAATTTCCAATGCACAATGACGAACAACAGACGACGATCAGTTGAATTTGGAACTTCGTTCACCGATTCATAATGGACCCATTTGTGGAAAAGAATTTTTCACAACGTTATCGTATAGGACATTTGTTGATTTGTCACCTCTAGCTAAACTGTATCATGTATGAAAGAACAAAAATTATATATATATTTGCATGAATATTTGAATAGTTTTTCTTCTTCTTCTTCTTCTTCTTCCTCTTCTTCAAGCAACTGAAATTGATATTGCTGAAATCGATGAATCATTTGTTTGTTCAAGAAAAGTACTGTAGCTCGTGGTGGTGGTGGTGGTGGTGTGGGGGGAACATGTTTGCATAAGTTGAACTTGCGCATTTTGCAGTGTCATTTCTCTCTGCTTGCTTGCATTCATTTTCCAATTCAATCGTTTAAGTGGTATCAGGATTGTTGTTAGTTGTTTTTCATTTTTTGATATATTTATTTATTGAATGAATGTGAAAATTTTTTTTCATTTCACATATTCATATCTTCTTGTGGATGATGATGCATGTAGTGTGTGTTGGTTTGAATTTATTTCTATGTTGTTAACAAATCTGAAAATGCCATTGTCGATAGTACAATATATATTGTTTGCTTAGTAATTTCACACCCCGTCCGTGCGCAAGTTTCGTATCACATTTTATGATCGTTTGTAACGATGGAGATTTTTTTTTTTTTTGGTTTTTCCTTTCTCAAGCTATGTCCTTGTGTCTGTCTGTGTGTGTGTTTGTGTGTGTGTGAATAGTTGCAATGCTGATTTTACAACTTCAATATCAAATATAAATAATATGTATGTATAATTTTTTTTTGTTTAACGCTTGATTAGAATCTTGACGGAAGAGGAAAAGGATAAATTTAGTATTCTTTCTCTCTTTTTGTTTCACCCTTTTTCTTTGTCTTGTATTATTGATTATTTTTCACACCTGTCATTTATTGCTTGATCACTGATGAAGCTTAAGACGAAATTGAAGATGAGGAAAAATATAAGATAGATAGATAGGCTAATAATAGTAATAATATTCGTAATATTTGTTCGCGAGATAGTGAGCGTGTAGCGTGACCTGAAAACGTTGTTGACCTTCGTTTGAGCTGCATATTGGTATTGATATGTGTTCAACAGTGGAATGGAGAGAGAGAGAGAGAGAGAGAGAAAAGAGAGAGAGGGATGGAGAGGGAGAATTATTAGTGTGATTGAAAACAGTATGAACAAGCGCCCTCTAGTGTGTTTTGCTAGTTGTAATGTGATGATAAAATTGAAAATTGTAATGCTTGTGAAGTTTGAATGAATCAGCAACATCAACAGTGGTGATGTTGATTCATTAGCGTGGGAAGATGTCGCTTTTAGATTTTTTGAAAATGTTTTTTCTATTTTGAACCAATGAATTAGCAGTATAAATACATTTGTGTGTGCGTGTGTGATTGGAAGATTTGAAAAATGATTATTAATATCGAAATTGAGAAAGAAAGATGGATCGAGATAGTGAATTAGAGATAGTAAACCTGTTACACAGAGAAAGATACATAGTTTGAGTGGGTTGTTGAGCTAAATTTGAATGAAGCTAGTTTTCTTCTGTGTGCCAAGTTGTCTGTCTGATTGTGCTTGTGTGCACATTTGTGTTTGCTTGTTTGTTTGTTTGTTTGTTTGTTTGTTTGTCTGCGCCTTGTCCTCTGTTGAGGTCTGCGTTGATTCGTCGACAGTTCGTGCTGTGGCGTGCGCGCGTGTTCTGGTTGGTTAATTTTTTTTCTGTTAATTTGTTTTTTGTCATTTCTTATTTTTTTATTTTATTTTTCTGCATACGAAAAAGGAAGAGAAAAGAGAGAGGCACGTAGACGTGGCCGGAAACATTTTCTTTTTTTTCTTTTTTGAAAAGAAAAATTTCCTCCTTGCCGGCGCAGCAGTTGTTCGCTAGTTGGCCTGTTCAGGCAGGCTGTATACAGTACGATCGGTCGGTTGAGTTGTCCATTTTCTGTGTCCCCTTTGTGATCACGCCCCTCTCCTCATCCCACCCATCTTACCTTGTCACCTTGCCGTTGTCCATTGACGAAAGAAAAATTAACGAATCTTTTTTTTTTACATTGCATACTATTGTAATTCCGCTAGCTCTGTGTGTCTATATATATATATATATATATATATAGCCTCTGGATTTCGAAGATCCACTGCAAAGAGTGGGCTTCAATTTGACCGTACGCGTCAGTGATGGTCGATTCAGCAGTTGGGCGCCGGTTCGTATACGACTGTTGGATGAAAATGACAACACCCCTGAATTTGTCAACGCCCCACAAGCGATCTCGTTGTTGGAAAACGTTCGACCGGGAACCGTATTGTTCGCGTTCACTGTGCGGGACAGAGATGCCGGGGACGATACATTCGAGTATGTTTTCTTCTTCTTCTTCTTCTTCCTTTTCTGCATATTATTCCACTACAACAGCAACACCAATTGCTGTACACAAAATTGTCGTCTACTTTTCTTTTGCGAAAATTTTGCAAATTTTATGCAAATTGTTCGTCAACATCATCCTGTGTATATGTTGTTCATTGTCGCGATCGATTTTCTCATCTCCTCTCCCTCTGTTGTTATTGTTGGTGTTGTCCACCAACACTGCAAATCACTTTCCACCACCTCCACCACCTTTTGCCCCACCCGTCCTCGTCGGCGATCATGCCGTCATTGCCGTGCCCAGGTCGACTAGCGAATCATCTTCTGCCAACAGCAACAGCAAGGAGCGTGTGCTCAGCGTTGGTACTATTGTGAACATCTCCGAGGCGAGTTCAGTTGGATTACCGGTCGCTCATTTCGAAACTTATCTGCACCATCCCGGTGACTTGGTTGGCACCAACTACACGTATGTTTATATATATCTGTATATCTGTATATGTATGTATGTCTCGGTTTCACATTCTCTTTATCTTCTTTTTCTTCCCCTCTCAATGCAACTGCTGTGATAATTTTTATTCATCCATCTTGGTTTCTTTGTTGTTTTTACGATGGCAATTATTATTTTTTTTTCCTCGAAATGTTGAGGAGTAGTATGAGACGCGACTGTAGTATGTGTATAGGTCAACGCGGTCACATTTCCGGCTTGGTAGTATCATTTTGCCCCTGAAAGCAAACAACTGTCAAGGCAAATTATGATTCATACTTTGTCAGGCTGGAAAAGAAAAAGTGAACAAGCAAAAAAGCAGGAACAATGTTTGCAGATGGATATTTTTGAAAATGCACTAGTGTTGTGCGCGTGGATGAGAGATTAAATTGCTGGAAAGCTGATGCAATGAAAATGCATTTTTGCCTCTCCTCTGGTTGCCGCTGCTTATTATTATTTCAGATGATGGTTGGTGGTGAGATTATTTTGACGAACAAAAAATATATTAAAGTTGCATGTCGTCTGTGATGCTTTGGAGAAGAATTGTTTTCTGAAAATTTCAATATGTTCCTGCTGCTGTTGTTGCTCATCTTGCTTTTCACCAGCGTCGTCGTCGATTCAGTTGATTGTGATTTTATGCTCAAGGCGAAATTTTATTTCAAGAAAATCATTGAAGCGTTTTTGCTTTTTGCTTTGCTTCTCTTTCAATCTTCTTTTCTGATTATCCAACGGCTGAATCAGTTTTAGGAAAAAAAACAAATTTAATTAATTGATTCATTAATTTTTTGATTTTTTTTGTTCAGCTTCCGCATCGTGCGTGAATCAGACCCGAAATTGCAGTTCACCATCGGCGAAAAGGACGGCGTGCTGCGGGTAGCTAGACCGTTGGACCGTGAAGACATATCCCAATACAGGCTTCGCATTGAAGCTCTCGATTCGGGTAAATTTGCCTCAGTCGTTGTTTGTTTGTTTGTTCTGAATTTGTTTTTCATCATCAGCCAACAACGTCGGCTACATATTGCTGGTGGTGAATTTGGAAGATGTGAACGACAACGCCCCTTTTTTGAATTACCAACCGCCGGCTGTGGTGATGGAGAACGAAAAGCCCGGAAAGCACGTGATCAATTTGACCGCCTACGATCCGGACGGTCCCGGCAACGGGCCGCCATTTTTCATGAAGCAAGCCGACAATTCCACATACGCCGACAAATTCGAAATGACATTCGACCAAAGTGAATTTTTGAATTATATTCAAATTTGAATATTATCAAAACAATACAGTATACCATTTTTGCTTTTCAGGCATGGACGGAGGCAATGGAGGTCTGATCGTGCGTACCAAGAAAACGTTCGACCGGGAAGATTTTCAAACCGGCAAAACACTGCTGGTTCCAATATACCTGAGCGACAGTGGCAAGCCGAAGCAAGAGGCTATTCGATTTTTGCAAATTATCATCGGTGACAAAAATGACAATCCCATGTCCGACGGCAAGAGCACCATTCACGTGTACAAGTACAAAACTTTCGAGGACAGTTTCCCAATTGGACAAGTTTACGTCGAGGACTTGGACGACTGGGATTTGGTAGACAAAAATTTCACCATGGTTCACGGTCCAAGGCAATACTTCACTATCGACAATCACGGTACAATTGTCATGTCGCACACTGCACCGGTCGGTGAATACCACATTCTGGCCGACGTCTGGGACCGGGTACGAGAGGAGCGTGCTCAAGGTGAAGTTGTGATCGTCGTTGAAGAGCTGGTGCAAGAAGCCCTGGACAACGCGGTGTCGTTGAAATTGCAAGGACTGACAGCCGAAGAATTCGTCCGACCAATCAACGGCAGAAGCTATTTGGAAATATTCAAGCACAAATTGGCCACACTGCTCGACGTCGACGTGGAAAACGTCCAAGTTTTCAGCATACGCAACGACGGTGGCTATCCGCAAAAAATCGACCTCTTCTTTGCCGTGCACGGATCCGGATACTATTCGCCGACGTTGATCTACGGTATTTTGCAGCAAAACTTGCACCAACTGCAGGCGGCATTGGCCGGCCATCACTTGCAGAGCAATATTGAAATTGTGCAAATCAATCTCGACCCTTGCACGGTCGAGTCGTGCAGCAACGGCTGTCAGAGTTTGCTGGTTGTTGGCAGCAGACCCATCGTGGTCAATGGCAACGAGACCGTGATTGCCGGCGTCAACATCACTGCCCAACGCCATTGCACTTGTCCAATTGTGCCGTTGCCATCCCATTGCACATTGCAATCTTGTTACAACGACGCCATTTGCCACGACACTGGAGTGGATTTTTTGTAAGTGTTTAAAAAAGTTTTTAATTTTCCCCCCCTCCCCCCCCAAATTCAAAAAACATTTCCTCTTCTGTTGTCCAACACGGTTGAAAGCAATATTTCTGAAAACACATAACGGACATACGTTGGACTTTAATGCAGGATGAGATGACGAGGTGCGTGTTGTGTACAACACAGAAGAGGGTGTTTTTTGTTGTTTCTTAACGTTGAATTTTGATTTTTCTTTCTTACTTTCCCGTTTTTACTTCAGCTGTGAATGCCGAGGTCCGTACAAAGGTCCCCGTTGTGCTGGGCACGTTAGAAGTTTTCGGGGCTTCGGATGGGCGTGGTTTGAACCTGTGCAAACGTGTCAAAAGTGGAACATTTCGTTGGAATTTATCACGCAGTACGAATTGAATTTCTCTCTCTCTCTCTCTCTCACTTTCTCTTGTAACAAAATACGTCGACTTGTAGAAACTCCAATGGTATCATTCTGTACAATGGACCAATGTTGGCCAGACGTCCTGACGTGCGCGAGATGTTCGTCAAAGATTTCTTGTACATTGCCGTTGTGCGTGGTCAACTGGTGGTCAATGTCGACTTTGGCGGAATGCCGATGTCCGTCACGTCTATTTTGGAAGATTGGAAAGTGGACGACGGCCGATGGCATACGCTGGAATTGTTCGCCAGTGGAAAGGTGAAAAATCAAAAATTATCATCGTTATTTTAGTATTATTATTATTTATATTGTGCAAAATTTTTATTTTCACAACAGGAAGTTCGTGTTATTTTGGACAAATGCCGCCGAGGAAATCGTCGTCAACGCTTCGACTGGAACCGTTGCGAGCTGAAGCAAGTGGTTCAACTGGACAACGACCAGCTGAATTCAATATACCCGCTCCAACTGGGTGGCATAGCTCCGGTTCATGCGGGGGTTGCTTTCCGGGAATTTTTGAACACCACTGACGGTTTCGACGGCTGCCTTCGCAATGTGCACTTGAACGGAAAGGTGAGACGAAAAAGATATTAATTAATAAATTAATATTGTCGTCAAGTTTTTGTTCAGATTTTGGATCTGGCAAATCCACTTCGGTTTGACAATAGTGAAATGGGCTGTCCGCAGACTGACCATTTCTGTGAAACCAATCGCTTGGCTGAACAACAGCATCAGCAACAAGTTACCCACTGCTTGCACGGCGAATGCGTGGCCAGCTTTCACGACTACACTTGCAACTGTGAACCTGGATGGTATGGTCCGAAATGCGACATTGGTACAAAGCAATTTCTGTTTGTTTGCTTATTTGTTTGCTGTTGTTGATGTTGGAATATTTTGTAGAAGCAAGATGGAAAACGTTCGGACCAATGTCGTACGTTCGTTATTTGATGGCACTGACCGACGCCGACATCCCGTTGCAGTATTCCAAATTGGAGGTGTCATTTTTTCCCGACTCTGGTGCCGGGACGTTGTTTTCGGCCAGTCACACGGAAAAGAATCACTCGATGCATCTGATGGTAATGATGGAGAAATAATTTTTCAAACATTCTTTTTTTTGAATTTTATTATTTTATTAGATTGAAGATCGGATCTTGAATTATTTGCTCAGCTTTGGTCCGGACATGATGACAAAAGCGAAAATGGCCCATTTCCAATTGGCCAGGAATCAAACTTATCACGTCATTGTGGAACGGACCAGAGAAATTGTCCGCTTCAACGTCGACGGCTTGGTGTATTATTTGTCGATGTTTGAATTGAACAACAAGAACAAGCAATTTCTCATGGATTACGATTCCAACAGTTTTCGTGTTGGCAGTACCAATCACGGCAATTCAGGATTCCGAGGTATGTACAAGGGTGTAGAAAGGGATGTTGTTGCTTCACAATTTGTCATTGCATAATTATTATCAGGTTGTATTCGGAAGGTCACTTTTGACGACTATTGGCTACCGTTGGACAGTGACACGACCGTCGACTATGCAAAAATTGACGAAACATTCGGCGTCAGCGACGGCTGCACTTTGCTGCAAACTTGCGCTTCACTGCCTGGCTATTGTTCGCCTCCGTTGGTTTGCGTGGATTTTTGGAAGGGACCATTCTGCACTTGCCCGCCGGATTCCAATCACTGGATTGAAAATGGTCAACTGTACTGCAGTCGACCGCTGGCTGCCATGCACTTGGGCATCACGCACGGCGCCGTGGCGGCCATTCTGGTCACTCTGTTGACGTTGATTGTGCTCGTCTTGCTTCTGGTCGTCTATTCCCGTCGCCGACACCAATCGCCATTGCTCATCCGTCCGGATGACGATATTCGTGAGAATATTATCAATTATGCCGAAGAGGGTGGCGGCGAAGAAGACCAAGACGCTTACAACATTGCCGCACTGCGCAAACCTGTGCTGCCAATTGAAGACGATCCTTCCATGCAACTGCCCAACACTGACGACCACGCCCATCGACCCACAGCGAAAGATCCCGCAGCCGGTGGCGGTGGTACGTACTTTTTCTTGACACAAGAAGACAACGATATTGTGTTGTGTTGTGTTGTGTTTTGTTGTGTTGATTGAAAACTGTTTCAGGCGATCTGAATTCGTTCATCAAAAATCGGTTGAACAACGCTGATCAAGATCCGATGGTTCCACCGTTTGACGAGCTTCGCGTTTATGCCAACGAAGACGACGCCGCTTCTGTGGGCACTTTGTCTTCGTTGTCGTCGCCGTCGTCTGCTTCAGAAATTGACTGGGACGAGGTGAACAAATGGGGTGGTGAACCGTTCAAAAAGCTGGCCGAAATGTACGGTGACGAAGAATGAAAATTATAATAATAAATACACAATATTATTAATTTACTTATTTGTGTTAATATGCTCCTCGCTCATTCATTCTCATATTCAATCAAATCATTCAATTTGTTGTGCTTCTTGTAAGCTCCGTGAATGAGATCTATATATAATATATGTCATTCACACTCGTGCTTGCCTCATTTTTTAACTATTTTTATGAATTTTTTTTCAAAAATACTTAATTTTGATCATCATCATCATCATCATTATTATTATTGTTATTTCAAATACATATGCGTTGTTTGTTTGTTTTTGTTTTTAATTATTATTTTGCACTTTTCGTTTTATATGCACGTAAGTCAAAAATTGAAATGCCATCCATATACGATGATCGCACATAGGCACACCCACTTCGGGTAAACTCTTCAACTCTTTTGTGACAAAATATTATGTAGTACGTTGAAAAATAAAAATACAATTTCAACATGCTTTGTGTACTTTGACAACAGCATCATTTCGGAGAACTTTCGCTCATACATATCTATATTTGTATATTTTTGTTTGTTTGTTTATTTCAGCCATCTTATGCTTCTTTTTTTTTATTTTTATGAAATTTGTCATTCATTCATTCATTCATTCATTTATTCATTCATTGAACAACAACCACCACTTTCGCATGTCACTACGAAAAAGTAAGTGAAATAAATAGTTTTGTTTGTTTGCTTAATCAATCATTAATCAGTAGTTGAGTGCGAATAAGCAGTTTTTTGTTTCACTTTTACTCTTTCAACATCTGCAAGTGAATTCATCCATTCATTATCAACAAAAAACACTCAAAGGCATACTGTAATTTCCTGTTTGATTTCTCTTTTCTTTTAATTCAGTTTTTATTTTCACAATCTGAGCTGGGCTTAAAACAACAAAATAGTACTTGTTATTGTCAAATTTTGAATTTTTTAAAATTTGTTTGTTTGTTTATGTTTTTTGCATTTTCAACGCAAATCAAAATCACTGATAGATAATGGATAGAGGTGAACAATGTGATAATCATTTCGTCAAGAAAGACTGGCAAATTTTCCACTTCACCGCTTTGGTTCATGTTGTTTCATGTTGAAATTATCGGCTTTTTTCGATACCAAACAGACGCGGTAGCATCGCCAATTGTTGACGCACCTCCAGTGTTGTTGTCCTCCATCGTCACCTCCTCCTCCTCCTCCTTCTTTGTCTCCTCTTCCACAACTTTTGGAGCATCTGTCAACTCTTTCTGCGGGTAAATTACCATCACCACTATTTGAGAAGAAGATGTTTGAACAGTTGAGCTTGTTGTTGTTGTTGCTGCTGCTGCTGTTGCTGCGCTTTCCTCTGCTATACCGTCAGATACTTCCGTTACACCATTTGACTGTGTCACTCCTGTTGAAGATTCAGAATTGTTCCCTTCTGGAAAGTTGTCGTCCAAAACTGACACTGACGTCTGCTGCTCAGTTTCGGGCAGGGTCGACGTTGAAATCTGCTCAGACTCAGCATCATCAGCCGTGGCAGCTTCCTCAACTGTAGTTGACCCCTCCCCCCCACAGCCGTCTTTTGTGAATGCCTCGTCATCGTCACTTGTTGTCGTGTACGTCTCCGTGGTGGTGAACAAATCATCAGTTGTGGGGAACAAATCAGTCGTGGTGATCACGTCAACTACAGTTGTTGGCACAATCACTTCAGACGAGTCGGTTAAATTTTCTCCAATTGCGACAAATTCCTCGCTGTCAGGCGTGGTGACAACTGGAATTAAGCAGCACACTTGGAACGGCGTGAAACAGACGTATTCGTGCAGGGGACACTTTTCTGTGCACCGGATGAGCTCGCCTTTGCCAGTTTTCAACGGTTCACCATAAAAGCAGGTTGGAACTGAAAGCAGAAACAATCATCTCAGTGGCATTGTCTTTTCATCTTTTGCTATAACTGCTTTTTCATCGCCTCTGCTCACGAATGTTTCAAATACCTCTCTAACCTCTCTGACCTCTCTAACCCCTCTCACTCACTCTCTCTCTCTCTCTCTCAACTTCTGTTTCTCACTTAGTCACTTACCAATGCAATTTCCTTCGAATTCAATTTCACCATTGCTGCAACCACAGAATGATTCTACACAACAAAAAAAAACAGTCAACAATTTGAACAGCAAACAAATTCACCGTTACAAGTAGAGTGTGAGAGTAGTAGTGTCATTTTTACCGGTCTGCGTACGCAGGCAAAAAGCGTTGTGCGAAAAGCATTCTTCATCACTTGAACATTCTTCGCCTATGCTTTTCTGCAAAACGCATCTGCCGTTCATTGCCAGTTCGTTGATTTTGCACGGCCGTGGGCAGCAGACTGGCTCCAGCAGAAAATAATCGTAATAGCAAAAGTGCGAATCCGACGGGCACAACTGTTGGCACGTTTTTCCTTTCTGAATTTCGTACGGAACGCCGGCAGGGCATTTCGCTTTCGGCCTTGGACAGCAGAAGCCCCTGGAAGAGATTCCGCCGGTGCCGAAAAACTGACTCTCCGGATATTCATAACTTGCGCAATAGCCATCCTCAGGGCAAGTGTCTGCGTTGGCGCGCACCAGCAGCAGTTCGACACTGCGAGCAGTTTCGAAATTGTCCAACGAGAAGGGAAAAACGTCTCGCAAAGAGGCGACGGTCAATTTGGTCATGGAACATTCGATGATTTGATTGTCGACGGTCATCGGTTCTCCGAATGTACAACGATAGGCTGCAATACAAAAGAAAAGTAAGTAACTTTACCATACTGTACTTTTGTAATTTTTTACGCCCAAGTCGGCGCGAATCGACCTCTCGCGCGCAACGAGGGTTACGCAAAGCAGAAATTATTTTTCATTCATTACGATTTGGCACACATCGAGCATCTCTCGGTGAAAATCCACTTCGGCATTGGCATGAACCATCGTTGCATTCAGAATACGGTGTTAGGCAGTCTGCGTTGAGAGCACATGGGCTGTTGAGAGCGTATCCTGTGAAAATTTTTAATTATCTACCTGCGCAATGTTATTTTCATTCACACTAGCATATGTAGTGGAGATGTGGAAGCATAAGTGAGACTGCAATTTGTAAATTTTATAAAGCAAACATTCATACCATCTCTGGTGCATACGCCAAGTTTCAAAGAATAGCCAGGCAAGCACGTACACACTTCATTAGTACAGTATGAATTTATATCTTGGCAAGTTTTGTTTTTGCAATTTTGGCCACCTTTAGCTACTGAAACAGAGTGAAAACTTGTGTTTGTAATTGTGAAAGAATAAGATGTATCAAAAGTTGCTAAATTAACCTGGAAATTGGGAGCAACAGTATCCCGTATCTGCGTTGCAGTCGTATCCAATTGGGCAGATATTCAATGATGCGGAAGTTGAGCATTGTAATGGTAGCCTAGGGTTGTATGCCACCGTGTTAGATGGGCAGACGTTTTCTAAATTATTGTGTTAATTTTAATCTATTTTCTTTTACTTTTGCTTATTTTTATTCAACAAACAGAAAGCATCGATACTGCTGCTAATTTCACATTTGTATGCGGAATTTCTCATTTTCACAATTTCACATTTTTAATTTACAATTGCCAAATTTTAACTTGTCCGCCATTTTCAAAACTTACTCAAAAGTCTCCAGCAAAATCCATACATGCAATGTTCACTCGAGTCGCACATGGAATGAGACTGACATGACTTCAAAGTTGGCACGGCGAGGCTGCACAAACCATCAGAGCATAAATATTGTTCAGGACAGTCATTTATGCTTTTACAGCTGAGTTCACCTATAGTTGTTTTTTATAAAATAATATTAAATTAGTTTTTTTTTGTTTAATGGATATTTATTTATATATCGGTATGATTTATGAGCAGTTAGTTGGACAAAACATGTGAAAGAGAGAATAGTTTTCAAAATCAGTCCCTAATGTACGTTATCACTTTCTTCTATAGTTTTGGAATGTTGAGCAAAATAATTTGTTAATATTTATTTGATTTATTTATCAGTAGTTGCAAATAACTATTTGTTAAAGTAATTTTTGAAATTCGATTAAAATGCGTGTAAGTTTTTAAAAGGTTTTACAAATTGAAAAGCAATTCTATCACTTGATTGTTGAACTGTGCGATTCAACTAACAAATATATTACAGCGTATATTTTTTTGAATATATTTCCATTTTTCAAAAATAGTAATGCCCTAAATCAGTCAAAATAAAACAAGCTCAACAATTGAAATTTTCAAAACAGTGCAACGGGTAAAATGTTGGCAGTGTTTTTTTCAACTTGGATAGCACAAATTCGCATAAATATTTTAACCATGTTAATAGCATATTCAAAAGTGCATAGCAGACCAACAATAACTGCAAGCTTGCAACAAGCACACAGCATGCATGAATAAACCAGAAATATCAACGAGTGAGAGAGACATTTTTATATGTTCATCCGTAACGGCATGATTTTTCCAACTAATCATCCAAATGTATTTTTATTGTTTACGTAAAATTCCACATTTTAGGAATTGCATAAATTTTTTATTAATTTTTTTAAATTTCAAAACAAATTATAAACCTTACCATGCATTGTTTTTTTTATTACCAATAAGCATGTCCAATAAATTGATTATAGATAGCATAATGAACAGCAGAACTTTGTGCAAAATGTTCAACAGAATCTATGTAGTGTAAGCATTGTATGCAATTTTTATTTGGATATTTTGATGTTAGTTGTAAATGGTTTGCAAATTCATCCATTTAAGCAAACATACAAACACAAAACAAACAAGCCGCTAGCCGCTAGCCGCTAGCTGAGAGTGGTGAGTGATTGATAAGAATTGAGAAATTTGACTGTTTTGAAAATAGAAAATGCAACAAGTATAAACAATAAATGAAATGCATTATTACCTTTCACGTTAATGATAATTGAAAAAAAGAGTAAATTGTAGAAGTGGAATAAAAGTAGTATTGTCGGCATTACAACGACCGCTGTGCTAGTGAAGCAGACAAATAACAGCATAATAATGCAAAGCTTGTAGCCTTGAATGAACTAGATTTGCCGCTTCATATGGGTCAAACAACTAACCGCAGTCAGGCTTGGCTAGCTAGTTGAAACATGACAGTCAGTCAGGACGTGGAAACCAGCAATGGCGGTGCTTGTAAAATTGTAATGAATAATCCGATGAATAAAAAATTATTGTCTGATTGTGCCCTAATTTTACATCCGCAAATTATGCATTTATGTATGCGTATACGTATATGTGTCTGTGTGTATAACAAGTGGACGCAGTATATGCATTTACGCACACACACACACACACACACACATATATATATATATATATATATATGAATGTATGCATAATGTGGTCACGGTTATTAATTTTTCCTGTAAACTCCACAGTATAAAATTGTTTGTCATTTATTTATCACTATTTACAATAAGTTATTTGATATTATAAATGATTTTTTAATGCAATGTGCGCTACAGGCTGAATTTCAGAAACGCAGAGAATAAATTTATAATAGTTATTTTCAGAAAGTTAAATTAATTATTCATGCGGTATTTATTTGTACAATCACTATACACAAGTATTACGTTTATTATTAATTTATTTAAAAGTTTTCTTTCACATAATGTTGTTTGTTGTTGCTGTTATTATTATTATTATTATTATTATTATCACATTATTGATTTTATTTTGGTATAAAATTATTCATTAATTAAAAAAAGTTAAACTGATTGATTATATTTCAATTTCAATTTGTTAGTCACATCTTTATGCAATTGAATTTTAGCGCCGCTTTTCCTGTAGAAGAAGTTTTTCATTCAAAATTAAGTTTGTATGATTAGAACAATCAAAGCAATTATTTTGAGCTCACTTTATATTTATAATAGCAATGAAACATTTATGAGTGAGAGTTAAATTAATGCCATCAGTTTGATTTAATAAATTTCAGCAGAATAAAAAACAACAAAAGCGTCTACTAATGAAAGCATTTTTTGAAACAGGATGTACAGTTAATTATTACATTGAGAAAGAGATTTATTTCGCACATTTTTCATAGATGTTATTAGAATGGTGTAAAATTATTGATGTTGTTTTGAAGCTGCAAGCTTATCAGCGATGCCTGCGTGAAAATCAGTTAGTTCATTTTGTCATTTTGTCTGTGTGAAAGCATCACGTTTGTTTCAATCAATTTTTTACTGTTTTTACAAAATATTTTCATAACCACGCGATAGGCACTGTTCTGTGCTCTTTGGAACTTCAAGTGGTGGTTCCCACAATCCAGTACGTTTTCATTTTTCCTTTCCCCTAAAACAGTTATTACAAGCGGCATTCACGTTAAGGAAAACTTATCATAACATTGTATTTTATATTCATACTTTCACATCAAATTCTCCTCTTTCTTCTACGATAAATTCAGGAAACTGTCTCAGCAAATTTGCCGTGTCTTCAGATGCCTGAATTTTGTTTGGCAAACTTGTCGATTCCATTCGACTTGCAGTATTAACAGTATCACCGAACAAACAAAATCTGAATGAAATAGAAAGATTAACCACTGTGTTAATAATTAATCTTTCCATTAATAATGGCAGTATTATTATTGCAGATTATGAATCATGCATTTGTCCATCATGCGTTTGTTTGTTGAAACAAAAGCAAACAAAGATTCTTTCAATATCTGTCTGCAAAAAACAATAAATTTTAATTGTTCATTCTGAGTTTGAAAGTGCTGATGAATTTATGATTTAAATTTTTAGCATTAAATTAATCCGAACTGTTTTATTTATTCTGAACTAGAGTTACGGACTGAAAAATTATGATAGTCTGTAAAACGAATAATAATGATCATCTTCTATCAGTTAACGTTGATTAAATTGTGTGCGTGTGTTTGTTTGTTTAAATAATAAATGCTGCGCTAGAGAATCAGTGGCATGCAAGTTTCAACTTTTCATTAAACTATTTAACAATGATTTTAATATTTGTACACTTCGTCGAAAAATTATTTCAATAATAAGTAAATTATATATATATATATATATATATAAACAGCAAGTTCTCAAGTCATTCGGTTCTTCTCATCAATGCTTTTCATTTTCTTGCTGTTAGTTTTTTTAATTTCTGTTGCCATAAATTATAAAATTAACTAATCTTTTGACCTTGATTTTTTCACATCTGTGTTCAAAATGCTCAAGTTTGAATTCTTCTAAATGTCGTGCGAAAGCCAACATCAGCATGGTCAGATATTTCAATTTAATGTCAGCAACAAAAGTTTTCAGTTTGGTTCTATAGACAATGGCGAGTGAATGAATCTGCATTAATTTCTCACTGAGAAGTTCAAGCGGTGAACGCTGTTGTATTATTAAACCAACAACTAATATGGGTTTATCTGAAATTTATTTTGCACCTCTCTTTGGAACGCATTTATTATTCATACTTACTTTCAGATGCAATGTGTTATTTATTAAAAATGTTATTATTATAAAAATAAAATAAAGAACAAAACAAATAAATATTTATTTTGCAAATGCAAATCGTCTATTTAATAGTATTTATATTTTTTTCACATTTGCGCATGATGTATTAATTATTAGTTAAGAATAGAAATTATTCATTGCATTATGCAAGCATTTTATAAATATGAATTATAGCTTTTCTCAGCGAAGCACTGCTTTTTCTATTTCTTGTTTAATGATAATGGACGTTTTAATAGCTGTATTTTAAACCTAGAACACAGCTTGTTTTTTTTTATATTCAAATAAGAAAAATTTTATCATATTTATCATGAAAAAGCATAAAATTATTAATAATGTTACCTGGGCATTTTAATTCCTACAACGCCAGTCATAACAGGTCCGCTGTGCACTCCTACTCGAACTTGAAGTTTTCGGTCAGGTCGATGGGGAATAATGAATGTATCAACACCTTCGACAAGTGCTATAGCTAGCCGGCTTATCTGTTCCACGTGTTTAATTCCGTTTCTTTTTGGTAAACCGCTGACGCACATGTATGCATCCCCTGAAATGATTGAAATTTTAATATTTATAGTTTAAATAATTTCGGATCATTCAAACCGATTGTTTCTACTTTGTAGACATCAAAGCGTTCAATGTTATTGTCGAACATTGTGTACAATGCATTGAGCAAGTTGACTACTTCAAGAGCGGTCGACTCAGAACACAGAGTGGTGAATGATACAATATCAGAAAAATATATTGTCACTGACTGGTAGTACTCTGGTTCAACTTTTTGGCCATTTTGTAAGCGAATGGCCACGTCACGAGGAAGCATGCTGTTTAATAGCATTTCCATTCTAGCAGTCACTGCTTTGAGCTCAGTTGTGCGCTCTTCAACCTGAAAATTCCAAATTATCGTATAATAAAAACTTAAACAAAAAATATATGCTTTGAATTTAGTAAATGTGTATTACGCTCACAAACACAATAATTAATTAGATGACTTGTATATTTGCATTAATTTCCATATAAATTATGTTTTACGTAATTTTTCAGAATATTAGTATAAAAATAGATTACGTACTTTTTCTTCTAAATGTGTCATGTAATTTTCCATAGTCTTCAGCAGAATATCAACAATGCCTTTAGAAGTAGGCTGATTGAGCTGTAATGTAATTGTCACTCCTTCAGCTGTAATTTCTGGGTTCGGCTTCGTTAGTTTTACAATCAGATCTTTCACTGGGCCAGGAATGTCAGGGCATATTGGTGATAAATTGGGATCTTTTACTACTTCTTCCAGCATACCCTTCCATCCGATGACTGCACTGCGATCGGCAAACGGCACTTCACGTGTAAAAATTTCAGTTAATATCATTGCAAAACTGTACAAATCATGCTCAAAACCGAACGCAGTAACTTGGCCAAGTAGCAATGCTCGATGCCGGAATATGAGCCGCTTCAAATGGTATTCATCATTTACTTTTTCAATCAACTCGCTGCAATCTTTCAGATGATGAAATTCACCCTCCTTCTCGCAGATAAATATGTGACTCCAGTTGGAGATTTTTGCTGTCCAATTTTTGTCCAAGAAAATATTCCACGTATCGAGCAAGCCATGCACAATGCCGTGCTTGTGCAAAAACTGAATTCCATTTGCTACATCCATGGACAAGATAAACTTTATTTCATCATTCAATTCGTAAGGAGCTGATTCTAAAGTTTGGTGCAAAGAACCACGTCCTGGACTCTCATAAACATGGTAGACTGTTAAATTTTTAATTACCAGGCCAATAAGTGGTGCAATATTGCAGCTATTTAACCGCAGAATTGTAAAAAGCCGTTTGCAAGTGTCAAATTGAAAGTTGAGCGGGTTGTTCAAACATTCACTGCCAAACATGAGCACCTCGTTGTAACGAAAACGACCTGATGCTGCCAAATAAAATTTCCAATATTCATCTGGATTAAATTCATCTCCTTTGGATTGTCGACTAGCGCTGCTGCTAGACATGCTGCTGTATTTGTTACCTTCTACCATATAATCCCAGAATTTGATGTCATATTCTGAAAGTATCCAATTTTTTGACCTGTAAGCTTTAATAACACGGTATCGTTTGTAACTTAAAAGTGAAATAACAGCTAGTGCAACCGCAGCCACGCAAACTGAGACAGCTATTAACGATAGCAACAAGTCAGATTGTTTATTCTCTTGCTGGATGACCAAGTTGACCAGTGAATGCAGCGACTCGTTGTTGCAGTATATGTTCTTTAGCACCGATTGTTCAACAAGAAATTTAACCGGTACCGTGAGAGGGAAAAGGTTGAAATAACCTGCAAAACGCTCTGACAGTTCTTCGTCAATTGAATTGAGGAAGAAGGCAAAAAATTCGACTAAGTCGTAGCATGATTCTGATGGTTCTGAATTGCCATTCATAGTGACAAAAGAAAAATACACTAATGGGTATGCATTGGAAACAGTTACCGGGTCTAAATAAAGGGGCTTGCTCAAGTTGCTGTTTGTAAATAATTCACTCATTGATCTCTTGACGGCCGTTTTTAGATCACTGTAAGTAATTACTGTGCCAGCTTTGTTAAGAATGGAAGCCACATTTACTCCGGACCAAAGATCGTTGAACATTGTCATGTAGGCAATTATATATTGTTGGTCGTACAAATCTGACGCAACATCTTGCTCATCTATGAATCCTATTTGTGATGATGTGCGATTCCATGTAGCACTGAAAGTACCATTATTAATTAAATCAGCATAATCAAAAACTCCACGAGTTTCTCGCCAGTGTTCATCATATTCAGCCAAGAAGTGTGTAAAGACATATGTGGCTCTACTAATACCAGTGTAAGCATAAGGACGAATGACTTTACCTGGTAGGATAATGTCAGGATTCAACTGACGAATGCTTGTGTCATTCCAAAGAACAATATCGCCTGAATAAATTTTTGCCAGCACCTCCCCACTCAGTACCAGCGTATCTGTATCAGGCAGACTGAAGATTACCAGCAGGGCACTAAAGTACAAATAAAAAATTTTCAGTATAGCTAAATATTTATGTGATTGCAGTACATAAAAATATTTTTAGTAATTTTTTTTTATTTCTTTATATCAAAAAAAGCATGTGATATGTTTGCAATTTGTAAATTAAAAATGTTTGACCATCCAAAGTAAATAATTTTGCAATGCAGCACTTGTGAATAAATATATTTCAATTTGCATAATGTTCAGTTGACGTAAAAGCAAGATTTGTAATTCTGTTACATAAATGTAAATAAATGAATAATATACACAGACACACACGCATTTATTCATTTATTTATTTAGCAAAATATATAATTTGTACATTTTCAAACAATACTTCAGGTAAAAAGCTGGAGCTAATCAAATTCAACTTAGCTCAACTGAATTTATATATTTTTTATATCTTTTATTAAATATCGATTTTTGTTATACATTTTATTAAAATTTAGCGTAAAATTTATAAACATCTCCAAGAGTAATACATCGTTCATTTTCTTTAACAACTGACACGTTCTGAACAACAAAAGAAAGTCAATAATTGGTGAGATAAGGCATATCAGAGAACAATGATATTTTATACTTATATTCTCATATTTAATTACAGACAATTAATTTAAAAGGTATTAATTAACAAAGTATTATTATTATGCAAAAACAGTTTATATCTCTGTTTTATTTGTATACGCTTGTACATAATTCTTGAAAATGAAATTCAGTTTTGCTAATTAAAATTGTTCATTCGTTCAGTAGTGATTCGTTTTTAATACTAATTTGCATATGTAAATATTTAAAGAGATAAAGATCTTAAAATCTTGCAGTGAGAAGAGATAAGTCATTCACTGATTAGCAGCATTTAATCATGGTGATTTTGTTTGTAAAGTAGTTGAATTTGATGCATTGAAAAGCGCAAGCTTTGCTGCAGAAAATAAAAGTTTAATTTTCAAATTTCGTAAGTAAAACTTTTCATTATTATTTCCTAATAAATCATTTACTTTTTTTATCATCAGTCAAAGAAAACCATACATTAAAGCGTAGGAGTGAGGTGTCATCATTAATTTTTTAAAAGTTAAAATGTATCTGATCAGGTCTTTTTCATTTAATATAATAAAAAAAAAGCTCCAATGCACGTAATACTTCATGAGGGATAGAATTGATCGATTGATTGATTAATTGCAAACATTCTCATCAGTGAATACAATGAAGATGGTAGACGGATTTAATTGTTCAAATGAGGAAAAATGTTTTGCTGATTCATAAAAAACATTTCTGAGGTCACGTTTCGCGTATTGATTACGAATCTTACCTGAGGAAGTAAATTAAAATATCGAAACCTTTTTTTGCTATATGAACAGAATTTCATTTAGTTGATCTGAATATTCCAACTTTTACAATGTACACTCTTCACGGATGCATGTTTCAAAGGACAAAATAATCCCTAAAGGTCTGATTAGTGTTCAAATAAAAAGAAGTTTACATGCGAAGCATGTGAGAATGAACGAAATCTAATCATCAGTCAGATTTGTTGATGCTTAAATGATTATTATAATGAGAAGAACAATTTTAAAATTATGACCAGCTTTTCATCTTTTAACACAAATATTTCATTTGGGTATGTTTAAAACTTCACTTTTTATTTCACAAATTTGGCATATTTTGAAAAAGAAAGCAAAAAAAGTTTCATAATAATCTTCAAGCATAGCAGAGATAATTAAGCATTTATTGATGTCCTTTTCATTGGATTATGTAGAAAATAAATTTTTAGTAGGCGGACATTAATGGGAAGGAACAATTTGCAAATGTTTTGCAGGTATTTTCAAGCAAACATCTATTTGTCTAGTATTTATTTATTATGTTTTTTCAAAGTTTCACCAAAAGTGCACGCCACGTCAAACATGCTGTCACTAGGCAAGCTTAATTGAAGCTGCTTTAATTCGATTTTGCTTCATCTCCGGGATTCCTTACGCACTGGGGTACATTTCAGTTTATGCCAGCCAGCAGGTATGATCATCTAGTGCGCAGAATCCACTTGGAACTAATTAGTTTATCAACAGAGCAAGTGTACCCAAGCAGATGCTGCTGAGCAGCTTGCTGACCTTCCCTGTGATCAATAATTCGGCGCTGGCTGTTTGTCATCGCGCAAGCTAAATCGCAATCATTAACTGCCGTTGCAAAATTTTCCTCTGGATTAATCACCTTAAAAGACCTCAATCACCGCTATTCAAAATGAGATTCTTTTTATTTCGACACCAGTCACTATATGATTACCTGCGTTGCGTCCTTTTGAAAAGAGAATAGAAGCAAAAAGTGAATGATTAATAATTGCGACGAGTGAACAGTCAACTGCTAATAGCTAGAAAATTTTCCCTCTTCCTGTTGCACTTTTATAATCAAAACCTGACAAAATATACTAAAGCATAATATTTCATTTTCCTATTCATTCTATTTATCGTTTTATCATCTCTGTATCGCCTGCAGACTCCCGTCCCATGTTAGGACACGGCCAATTAATTACCAAATCAGACCGACAATGGAATTACAGTGATTTATTGCCTTGAAAAGAGATGAAAAATGTCAAACGCGGCTAATTAATAATTGCAAGCATGAAGTTTACTATTCAAACTATTATCATGAAAGCAACTAGTCGAGTATTCTTTTTCTTTTTCTTCTTTTTCTTCTTCTTCTCCTTCTTCATCATCATCATCATCATCATCATCATCATCTTTTCCTTATCAAAACTAATAAATCTATATTTTACAAATTGTAAATAATATTTTTCAAATAACAAAGAAAATTATTTTAGAATAAAATTTGTTCTGCTTTTTCTAATTAAAATTTATTGCTAAATTGAGCCCAAATTGAAAATCTGACCGTACTATGTTTTGTTTTTCAGTAACATTTCATGATGTAACAATGTAATTATTCTTTAAATAATGTATGTATGTTCAAAAAAATATCAAAAAAATGTGCTTGAACTGTTATGGAAAACATGATGAGAGCGCAAATTTCCGTTTTGTAATCATGAATTTTGCTTCAATTAAAATTAGTGATTTTTCAAACAATTCAATTGAACATAACACACTGCCATTTTGTAATCTTTCTTTGATTAAATAAAAAAAAACTCAACTGCATCCTAGGTCTCAGTAATGAATTAATATTTAAATCAAGAAAATTGAATTTCAATTTCTGCGTTGCAAAATTGTCCGTTTTAAACAATTTTGCATATTAGCAAATAGCAACAGTGTTCCTTTTATAATGGAAAACAAACGTTGAGCAATTGAAGTTGGTTGTTTGATGATGAAAATTTTGAATGTGAACTTTTTTTTACTCTCCTACAGTTGAAAGTATAGACATTAGCGATCTCCATAGTAACGGAGGACACCATGCTTTTCTTGCATAGGTAATCATACAATTTGTAAGTGAACAATCATTTATGTCTCCTGAACGGCAGAAGTATAAACTGGCAAAAAATTGAAATTTCAATTCAACAGATTTTATTTTGTCACAAAACTTACACTTATTTTTGGTTTTTTATCGTGACTTCATTAATGAATTTATTTTGAAAATGTTGATTTTCATTTTTACTTATAAATGAGCCACAGCTATCAATCAGTAAGAGAGGTGGGAGGGAGAGAGGGAGAGAGAGATTTACTATGCGCTTACAGTGTTTTCTAATTTTACTAAAACAGACACCATTTTCTGTGCTCGTTGTATGCTTGTATAACCGATTTGAATTCATATATCGACCATGGACTAATGATTTCAATCTTCCTAACGGAATGATGTCAGTATGTCTGAGCAGATTAAGTTTTTCTCACTTTTTATTTCTCCTGAAAGAACTGATTGATTGATCTGCCATTTATACTGACTGATTCAGCGGATATTTAATTGTAAAATAATATAATTAATTAATTAATTAATCTAATCTAATTTCAAATGTAATTTTCTCAATTCTGAACAACATTTGAAAAATTATTGTGCCAGTAATTTTTAATACCAGAGTAAAAAATCCGCATTGCATTGCAAATGTACTTGTTGTCAGCTGAGTGTAAGAGATTCATCATGATATTTTCTTTTTACTTCTAACAAAGTATTGCATTCGAGCGAGAAACGGCTGTTAATTAGCAAACACACACACACACACACACAGTGATATCTTTAAATCATATTTCTTACCAGATGAAATTATATTGATTCACGAAGAAATTTTACATACAACGAATGCTATATGGAACTTTAAAAAATCTTTCTTGAAAAGTGAAAATATTTTTTATCATCAAAGTTTAAATTAATATTTCTTTTTAATGATAATTTTTTAATAAATATATTCATAAAAATAAACAATAAACATTGTTATTTTTTGAAAACCAAGTACATGCAGGTAAAACTAAGCACACTAATATAATAATGGATAATCATCTGTCAGCATATGACTAGTAGTCTAAAACAAAATAAGACAGTTTTGTTTATGACACTGTTTATTATGTTCAATTGATTCATTTGATATACTTTTAGATAGTTAATTAATTAATTAATTAATTAAATAGCACGATCTGATTTAGGAAATTTGTTTTGCACGGTTTTATTAGTTACTTTTGAATGTGAAAATGTTCCATTCCCTGAGATGAATTATTGATATGAGCATTGTTTTAATAAGATTCATATATATATATATATATATATATATATATATATATGATGAGCTTGTGTTTGATGAGCATCATTTGTTGTCAACATCAAATTATTAAAACAAAACAAAAAATAAATTATGCTAATATCCATTGGATGCGGTAGATGTAAATTGTGATTGAGTGAAAAATGGAAAATAAATATAATAAAGCTTACCAAGCGGCAACAGGTACGAAGACTGTAGTATCTTCTTCGTTGCCAAAAACACGATCAGGCACGTCGGCACAGTATCTGGCTCGATCGTAAAATTTGACATGGCCAATTTCAGACGTGAGATCGTGAAGTTGATAAAAAATTTGACTGGGCTCGTTCAAATCACACTTGGGCACTTTGGCGAAGCCCAGCTTGAACACCAGGGCAACAGTAAGCTGATACAGCCAGATGCTCATCTTGCGCAACAAGCATCCAGCCAGTGCGAACGAGCCGTCTGCGTGCAACAACACCATTCGCCGTTGTTGTTCACTTTCACCTTAGCAGGCATGAAGCCGAAGCTAGCAACACCGTTCAAAGAAACAGCACCACCGACAATGACCAACGGTGAACAGTTGACGCAAGAGGAGGAAAAGAAATTCCAAAAAACGATCCTAATGGGAAACTGTAACGATACCATTGAGAAACTGTAATCTCCATAACAAATTCTAGTGAATCTGAGCTTGGGATTCAGTGACAAGCGAAAGTCCAAGCAAAGAGCAAGCAGCCTGTTCACCTGTTGCTCAGAGCGCTTTTTACTAGCAGCTTTGCTCTTTCAATTGGAAAGGTTCGCTCGTTCTTCAATATAGTGTTTGGCGTTAGCAACGGTGATAGTGATGTCGAGCTGACGACCACGTTTGCTGTATTAATGCTTTAAAGGTTGTTAATTGAACGAGTAGGCGGTGTCACGTGAACAGCTTAGCGTGAACAAGGCTGATTAAATATCATTTATTTTGCAGAAGACATATGCAATTCTCTTTGATGGACTATCAGAAACTGTAGGCAAAAAAAAACAAAATAAGAAAAACTGAACTAAACACTGAAACATTATACAGAACTCTTTTCATCATAGTTTCTTGTTCATTTTTTTAATTTTCACATTAACATTTCATTGACATGCAAATTTCGTATTCAATAATTTTCTATACGAATAATGTGCATATATGTAAATATATAAATAAATATAAATAATATAAATATATTTTACATCACTGGCAGACCAAGTTGTTTGGAGACCGAGCAACGAATTTTATTGAACCAAGTCGACGGAATTCATGCTGAGTTTTGTTTTTCGCATCTTTCACTGTGCATATATTGTTCAGCGGAGAATATATTTCACAAATAAGATTGCAATTAAAAATTAAAAAAAAAGCCCAAATATTAGAATTAAAAAACTTTTTCTTCACAAGGGATGTTTGAAAAGAACAGCAAAGCACTACTCCCAATGATTTAAACTTTTGATGAAAATAAATGAAAAACAGCGTGTGATGCAATTTTTTTTATCAATTATTTATTATTAATTTTGTACTACAAAGTGTTGAAGTATTCAAATAATATTGATCTTTCCAAGAAATATAAAGTTAACTAACGTGTTAAAGTTAGTAATGTTGTCATTAGTAAGTGGTCGTTGGTTTTTATAAAATAAGAATTTCGCTTCACTTTTCAAAGCTAAAATGTTTCAAATTTTCAACAAGCAGCATCAACAGGTAAGCACAGAGTGACGATACTTTTAACGAGCTAATAATGCTTTTTCTTTTTTTTTGTTTTTGTTTTATTTATATTTTGTATTGCAAACTGTTGTTCACCATTCATTTTGCCACTATTTTTTCCCGGAATGTATGGAAATTTACAAGTACCATGTACATCAGAGTAAGTACATGAAATTATAGTTGAGAATGCATTAAGTAGATTGACCAATCTACATACTTTCATGAGACAGGCTTTCAGCTCAGCCACATTACTAGTTAAAGTGATAATACATACATGCAAGCATCTATGCATGCATGCATGCATGCATGCATGCATACGTACATGCGTACTCTAGCTGTCATCATTTAACCATAATTTATTAATCTAATTTACTTTCTCATCATCTTGATGCATGCTAAAAAAAGTAAAATAGGAAAAAACTTTCACTGATTTCCTGTTGTAAATCTCATCGAAGAAAGAAGTGAAACTACTTTTGAAATGATTTTTATAAAATGACACTGATTTTTGCTGTTTTTCATTTTTAATAATTTAAAATGAAGTTATGATTTGAGCTGTTGAAATTTTCATTAAACTTTGAATGCACTTTCTCCACTGACCAATCGCTATTGCTTGATTCAAATAGACTTTCAAGCAAAGCCAACGTAATGAGATTTTTTCAAAGATAAGCAGCAATTAAAATCATCATTCATATGAATGCAAAATTCATCGTTAACATTTACGCTTGAAAAAATAAATCTCCTTTTTAGTTAAATTATATACTGTAGTGTTTTTTCTGTTCAATTTTCATGCATACTTGTATTACAATCGACGTAATAAACTTGCATTGGTTGCCTTTTTCAAAAAACATCATTCAAATTTCACTTGCAAACGAGGAAGAAACACGACCAGAATGAAGAATAACTTCAAAATAAACTAAAAGAAAAAAATTATTACAACTTACATTATTTTAATAATATTTTAATAAATAGAAAAATTAAAACTTTCTCTTTAATCACTACATTTTGAAAGTACTGTTTTTTATTCAAGGCAGTTTGAATTGCTTTCAAAAATCGTCGCTATATTGTTGTTGTCCCATGCATGTGTGCATGTGTGCATATATGTATTATTAGGAATAAAAAATAAGCAAATTAATTTTATCATATGAGATTCTTGAAAATAAAACTGGCATATCAAATGTCAGAATGTCGTTTCATGGCATTTGAATTATAAGGATATAGTGATGCAATCAAAGCAATCTTTTTATGTTTTAAATTTTTTTTTTTTTTTTGGTACTTATATCAATTTTATGATAGTGAATTTTGACGTGTGGAATTTTTGAAATTGAAAACGTTCATATAAAATAAATTAGTATAATCAAATAAATAAATAATCATAATGGATATTGATTGAATCACTGATTAAATGCCGAAGATTTTGTCGTATGTATTGTATTTTTTACTTTTTTTAAATTAGCTGCTTTACTTATTTTTTGATCTGTTTTATTTGTGGTCGGTCGAACAATAAATCCACGGTTGTTTTATAAATCCGTTTCAAGCGTAGTGCAAGAATAAATAATTATTAATAAATGCAAATAACAGTGATTGGTCTATGTATGGTAGATGGGAGAAGAGTAAAAGTTGTTGTAAAGTTTTATTCTATTTTAAAATTATAATTTTTTTTTGTTACCATTATGAATTGAAATTTCAGAAAATTGTCAAAAACTCTGAGCATAGGGTTAATATTTATTTATTAAGAAAAAGAAACAAGAAACCAAAGAAAAGCAATTTTTTCGTGATATTTTTATCATAAATTATGCGGTCCAATTTGTGGATAATTTTTCCATTTGAAATAATTTAAAAGTGTCAAATGGAATCGAAAATAGTTGACAAATGAAAATGAAAATAATTAACTGAAGTGATGCAGCTCATAATGATAATGTTCACGAAATAAATGTGCTAATAATTATGCAAGTAAAAACTGTGTTAGCATTATTTACAAAAGCGGCAATAAATTACGTTCGACTTGGATTTAATTTGCGATTACACTAATAACGCCAAGTGCTGGTAGGCTCTGAATGTTGATTTTCCCACCAGATATTTCACACTTGTTTATTAATGCAAAAATTCAATTTATAACACTTTAACTTAAGATAATTGAACAAGCAATTTCATTTATTTTATAGCTCAGTTGCTCTCAAAGCGTACACAATAAATTTCATAATTTTTCCAATCGTCTTCAATAGCTTCCTTATTTAAATTGATCAAATAAAATATCCACAGCTTAAAAATATGCACACACTTTTGCTCATTACATCAACATACAATAATTTATTTCGTGCCATTTTGCCTCGCAATTTTGCTTGTTGCTTTATTTTCATTTTTATTGTAATTTTTCTTTTTTATTCATGACGGTAATTATAATTTGACTACAATTAAGGATTGTTGTATTGATCAAAACAATGAATGCGTGTGTGTGTGTGTGTGTGTGTGTGTGTGTACACAGTAATTTTTATTACTTTATTTTATTTTATTCAGAAAAAAATGCCAATCAAGTTCTGTAAAAATTGCAGAACTATTTAACCATTGTAACAGCGCAATGTTTGAATTGAACGAATAAAATGGCGTCATCAAGGAGGATTTTTACTTTGCACAAAGAAAACTTTTTTCTTGCAAAATGATTTGCATTTTGCTTTTCAAATGATAAAAAAATGTTCTTTGATTTCTCTGATCAAATGATATTTCTGATTTTAATTTCTCTTCTAAAAAGATTTCTACAACACAGTCAACAATTTAAATTGAAATTAATTATATTTGCCTGTTTTGTTACCGCATCATTGATGAGAATGAAAAAAAATTTTAAATAAAAGTGAATAATATAAATGTTCGGTTGCTGAAAAAATAATAGTTTCATGATTTCGTTAATTCACCGAGCTGTTTTTAATGCTTAGTTTGACAATCAGCAGCTATTTCTTATTTACATACAACCAAACATTAATTTTGCATTTTTATTGAAAATTAAAAAAGAATTATAGCACAAATTGTAAAAAAGTAACAGGAGATGATTATTTTAAAATTACAAAAAAAAATAGAAAGAAATGAATATTGGTTGGTTTGGTTTGGTTTAATTAGTGAGCTTTAGATTGAATAGAATTGATTTGCCTGGTGGAGAATAATGGTTGTGCATCGGAGGGTCATCATTATCAGGGTAACCTTGATTACAAATCTTACTTGGCAACCAAAGCATCTCCGGAGATTATCGCAGATTAATTAATTTTAGGATTATGAAACGCAGCTCAGCAACAATCATCAGGACGATTCGTTCAACCCAAGCGCAGCAACAGCATGGCAGAGCTTGAAGTTTACTAGCTTTATCGATTTGCAAACATCAAATCTGTGCGCTTTTCTCACTAACTGACATGCTGATATTGCCTGAATAAATTGCCAGAATCAGCGCTTAGTTGACAATGAATTAGTTGACAATTTCACTTTAAATCAGAAACTTCACTCGTAACATCAACTTATGCTAAATTGATGATATGTTTCACGTGAAAGGAGACTAATTTCTACAACATTGTCCAAAAATTCAAAAACTTTTTCTTTTTTTTTTTCAATCTATTTGCATCAGAGCTGATATTTTTACATTGTCATTATATGTCATGGGAAAATGTACGCATGGTAGATGTTTTTTGATTCAAATTCAACATATACATTTCAGTTAATAATGCCAAGAATATTTTTTAAAAGAAAAAGTATTTCTTCAGTTAGTGAAATCAATTTTTGTATTTCAATATTCAACAAAACGAGTTTGCGCTTAAGTGAGGCTAAAAATGAAAGCAATTTTACTTGCATCTGTTTCATTAATACGCTTGACTTGACATTTCAAATCAAACTGTAATAATATTGAATAATTCGTTCTTGTTATATATATATATATTTTTTTTTTTTCTTTTTTATTGAATTTTGATGAAAGCAATACTAATTTTTAATATCTTCTCTTTGATGAAATCGACGAAAAAGTAAAATCGTAAAAAGGAAACGTCACATAAGAATATAGATGAAAAAAGAATTGTTCAGAATAAAGCAAAAAATACACGTCAATTTCATGTCAATTTTGAAGTATTTTTTATTTTACAACAAAAGTGCATTGTAATAAGCACAGGACTGCTTGTTGATTGTTGTTCACGGTCAAACAACAAACAAACAGATCATACAGCTTCACAATAAAACTTAATTATCTTTAGTTTTCAAATAAATGTACTGAATTTAGTGTACTGTTCACAGACAGACCCATTGACGTAGTTGCAACAAATGAGCCTTTCAAATTTATTTTTTTTTTTTTGTATTACGACGCTTTTATTCAACATCTTTGTCCACTTGAAAATGATATTTGCATTTATTTTATTTATCAAAAAATTTATTGCAGTTCTATTGTACAAATCACAAGCGATAAAAAAAACTCTGTTCAAGTTTATACGAGCTGTTCTTGAAATGTATTATTTAGCAGTGTTTTGAATTTGCAAAATAAAAACTGCTTAAGGTTGTTTTTGTAAATGATTCACATTGCACAATTGAAATTTCTCATTTTGTAACATTTTTTTCACAGCATTCCATTGAAAATGGCGAACATTTTATTGACAACTTGTGCAAAACGTACAGTTCAATTCAACACGGCTTTTTATCCAAAAAAAAAACAATTTTATAACTATTAAAATTTTCACATTGCTTTCAAAAAAATACAATGGACATTTGTATTTATTTGTTTTACTGTTGAAGTTGTTCTCAAATGTGCATTTTCAATTTTTGCTTCTGCTAAGCACAATGAGATTTTGAGATATTTTAATTTTATACAACAGAAACAAGCTGAAGTAAAAAAAAACATTTCCGCTCTGAATGTGATTGGAGTTGGTCAACAAATAAGTCATTGAAACGTTCATCTCTGTTGACTGTTTGATTTTTAACGTTTTTTATGAAACAAATTTTATTTTTTTTTGCTCAAAAACATACTGAAAACAGCATAACAGAACATTTTCAACTGAGAAATCATTTACTGTAATTCAGTTTTAATTCAAGCAATGTTTAGTGTATCAGTTAAATTTAAATTAAAAAATTTTATTATTTTAAAATAATAAAATTTTTTTATATTAATTTTTTTAAGTTAAAAAAACAATCGACACAAATCAGGTCAATCATTGCATATAACCTGATTTTATTTCATGCTGTAATTTCAAATCTGACCTACATTCAACCCATGTGCTCTGAAAGCCGGTGTTGGGCGATGTTGTGTGTTTTTGTATTATTTTTTTAACTTGAACGAAAACGACTGACGTTTACAATTTACAATAAGTGTATTTCTTTGCAAATGCATATATTTTTTAAAAAGCAATTTCTGTTCAACTGTATTCAATGATTTTGCTTGGACATTCTTTGACCGATAGATAGGCATTTTGAAGAAAATGGTGATTGTAAACTGTTTTTTTTTTTTGCGTTTGGTTTCATTTTTTCTTTGCTTGCATTATGCAATTTGACGGTGTTCAATTAGATTAGGCAAGCGAAGAAACGGCGAAAAGGTATTTTCTTCCTTGTACAAGCTTGCGTGTTTAATGTTGAGGCGAAACTGTGATTAATGAAATTGAATCACGTTCATTGCACAACATCTAACCGATTCAATTTGATTAATTTATTCATTTCCCCTTCAAAATGTGACTCATCACTGCGCGATTGAAACCAACTGCCGACAAACGGTGCATGTTGTTTGTTTTTTCTGTACTTTTGTGAACTTGCGCGCTTGTTTACCTTACTGTATTGCATCAAATTTTCCAGCTTGGCATTTACCGGCCGCACAGTTTGGCAGTGCTTGTTCGCTTGTTGCTGTCGTCATGTCGGACAGCGTGAATGAATCGGATGGAATGTGCGCTAGCCGCAATGACGGTTGTGTTGACGCCGTTGGCAACGGTTCCAAGCCATTTTTGGAGCTCTTCGTCATGGTGTGAACCAACTTTTGCAGTTGTTTGCGATTTTTATTTATTTTTCATTTTTAATCCAGGCTTCTGGAATTGATCATCGTCGAATTGGCGCCTGTTTGTTTTGTCAGGAATTTTGGATGGAATTGTATGCCCTTTACGAGATCAACCTTGTCCGCGTTGAGGTGAAAACGGTCAACGTGAACAGTGAACCGTTCAAGCGCAGTTTCCTTGGCGCGTTGCCACCAATTTTGTTCGAAGCTGAAAAGTAATTTTTGCAGTTTTCTTTCAGATAATAATAATAATAAATATATTTATTTATTTATTTGAATTGATTATCTATTATTCATGTTCTGTTTGTTTATGTGCAGTGGCTCGATGTTTACGGACAATCGTGAAATCGAGCGTCGCATTTTTCACATTGCCAAGGAGTTCAAGGTGCCTTTGTTTGAAAAGGACGTTACCGTCGACAAGAGTATCGAAAGTTTGTACCGAGTAAGCAGAGTTTAAAAAGCTGTTCTTATTTTTTTGGTCATTTGGTTCAATTTCAAATATATATATATATACAAATTTTTTTTTGTAATTCTTTCTCGTCATCAATTTCATCATGTTCCAAAGTTGGCATAAACTGTTTCCTGTCTGTTGTAAATGAACGTGCAAATTGTTAGCTTGACGTTTATTTTGATTGTCGTCGTGTTGTTGTTGTTGTGAGCATGATCATTTGTAATAATAAGTATAGTGGCGCAACAAGTGGCTGGCTGGTTGGTTGGCTGCATGGCTGTTTGTTGTCGCCTGTTGTTCAACCGAAATAGGTCTCGATTTTAGTAATAATAGCTGTCAGCGTGTTATGTTCATCATAGCCAGTGCACTTTGACCTGCTTTGTTGTTACTTGTCATGGCACGTGTCTTTTATTTCAGAACTTTAAGCTGTTTCTGAGATCGAAAACAGATTACGAACGCGGAAAAGAGGTTGTCAGCAACGATATTCCGGAATGTGCACAACCGGCTTACAATAAACTAATTGAGCAGCTAACAAACATTGACAAAGTGAATGATCAATTTTTGAATGTTTTTTTTCTGGTTGATTAATTAATTATTTTATATGTCTCAGCTTTTGGCACAACGAAATACAAGATATTTGGTTGGATCTTCGATGACAATGTACGATTGCGAGTTGATGCCACGTTTGCATCACATTCGAATTGCCGGCGAACATCTTTGCGGAGTGGAAATACCGCACGTTTTGACGCATCTGTGGAATTACATGCTTACCGCTTACAGAACAGCCGCTTTCATTGAATCATGTCCAGCAGATCAGGACATTTGTTACCATTACAGAGTATTGTCTGTTTGTTTTTTTTTTTGCAGAAATGCTAATATTTCAAATATACCGTTCAAATTGGTGTTTGAATATTATTATATGGACAACTTTTTTGCAGGAACAGTTGAACTGGCCGCATCGTTTGAAAGAATATTTGCAGACACCGACTAAAACGCACACAATTCCTGACGACGTTTTGTCCGAAATCAAGCAACTCGGCTTGGATAAGTTGTAAATACGCATGATTTGGATTGTAATTTTATGAGAAACAGAAAAATCGATATATATATATATATATATATATATATATATATATATATATATATATATAATTTCATCTTCTGTTGGAATTTTATTTCATGGTTGTTCCTGATTTTTTTTTCACTTTACACTCTCTAGCTTGCAAACAAAAAGTACAAATTGTGTGTACTTGTCGTGTCGTCAGCATTTAGCACCAATGCCTTTTTCTTAAGCAAGCACAAAAAACATTATTTTTATTATTATTATCTTATTGACTGCAGCAAGAAACTGAAGAAATGATTTCATTCATTCAAACGTGGTTATTTTTTTTTATGATTCTGATTATTATAATAGCATAACTTGCTTTCAATATCTATGTATATATATATATATTTATTTATTTATTTTTATTTATATATATTTTCTTCTTTTCAGTAACGATTGAACGCCAATTTGTGATTTGTGTTTATTATTTTTTTCAATTTAAACAGAGCTTGTAATATTGGTGTCAAAAAATTTGTCCTTCATTTTTTCGTTATAATTTATGATCATTGAAATTTAGTTGGAATTTACAATTGAAGAGCAGATAAATAAATAAATAAATAAATAAATAAACAGAAAACCCCAACTAGTTTAATTAACGGCAATTGAATGTGCTTGATTTTGTTTTCATCGTTCAAAAAGCCAATCAACAATTGCTAAATTAGCTGATTCGATTTGTGAAAATCAAGAAAAACTGGTTAGTATTATATATATATATATATATATATTTTTTTTTTTTGAAATTTTACCGTTCAACATTGACAAACCCAGCACGTCAAGGTGAAATCAATTTTTCTCTCTATTTGGGGAAAAAAGCCTACAAAAATGGGCGTGTCTTGCTTTAAGTCGTCGTATTTGATTTTCAAAGTCGAGTTTTTTCTTTGCTTATTATTTCATGATTGTTTACAACAGTTATTAATTCCAATTGTGAAATCAAAACTGACAAAGCGCAATGCTATTTATTTATTGAATTGAGCCAATATTTGCTTAAACAATGAACAAACGAACATTTATCAAGCAAATTTATCAGTCTGAACGAGTTCAAGAGCATCAATTCTTGCCTGCGCACAATGTCAAATTCATTTCTTAATTTTTGCATATTTCTATAAACCAACAGCATAGAGGGAAATTTGAATTGTTCAAAATTTATGCTCACCAACTTGCCCGCTGCAATGCTAACGAAACTATACAAATTCAACAATTTCCCCATAACAACAACAAAGTGCAAAACAGTTCCAACGAGCGTTACAAATTTACAAACATTCACTGCTTTTTTATTGTATTAAAAGCAACATACAACTGCCAATGATTGAAGAGGGTTATTCTGATGACTGTTTTTTACATTTTTTGAAAAAACCTTAATCATAACCACAAACCAAACATCAATCACAACTTTCTGAAGATATTATCTATTACCGTAAGTAGCATTTTTTGCGTTAATTTGTAAATAATTAAAAAATATTACAGAGAATAAATTATTAACTTTCCATACATTGATTGACTTCATTAAATAATATGGCTTTGAATGTTTGTGAAATTTCATTTCTAAGCTTGGCATAGTAATTTTTATTTTCTGCAAAGCATGGAAACAATTTCTACAAAATAGTGGCGAATTTGTGATTGAAGTTCAATGCAACAAGGCTACGAAGTTCAACACCAAGTTTCACAAGCACGTCTATTAATTTTCTTGGCAAGCTCATCTTATCTATCAGCAATTGATGTCTTGTTTGCTTGATTAACGTGAATAACCGTGGCATGCGTAGCGTACAGAATGTGCGCTTCAATTTCACCAATCACAGGCCAACCCAACAAGGATGCTCAACATCATATTTTTGGCATCTGAGAATAATTCCCGCATTTGTAGACGATGATGGTAACAATGATGATGGTTACGCGCAAACAAACAAGATCGACCACATAGCGTATTTATTTTGACATTTTCCTCGTTCATTTCAACTTAATTAAGCATGTCATGTAGAATTAAGAATCAGCCTTCAATTGATTAATATTATCAAATTATGTTGTTTGATAATTTATGAAATTTCATTGTAAAACGTAGCGTGCAGTTTCAAACAAAATTCTACAACAATTTCCATAATCATTATTGTTGAGTATTAATCAATCACATTTAATAACGTTAAAACATACAACCGGGCTAGAAGTACACATTTTCATTCAATAAAAAATGGAAAATAATTTTTAAAAAGTAATACATAATTTACTGCTAAAAGTTAATACAGCAATCTAAAATCGTTTAAGGATCACTACATCAGCAATGTATGGATGGCAAACGAGCAGTGGACTCGTCTTATACGTAAATAATTCCCCGAGCCTCAACATCAACGCAAATAACCATATCCTAAGAAAACTAGGCAATGCAAGCTTCAATACAAACAATATCCAGACAATAAAACGATCCTTCAAAACTTAGAAACCTACAGTAACAAATTCACCTTGCAAATCAATGACTACTGTAAATTGCGGTACAACGACAAAAATGAAATTTTTAGAAAACATAACTTCAACGCTGGTGGGCCATCTCTTAAAAACCTGCTGCTCAAATTATACAACGATTTTCCCTCGGAACCCCAGAAAATCTCCACTTTACACTGTGCATTTACCTTCTATGCAACCGATTCCGAATTGTGGTTTGTCCAGTTTGATTTCTTCTCCACACATAAAACATTATCGATCAAGCGACGAAATTACAATAGACTTTAAGCGGCACAGCGGCTGACGTTTTCCACAGTTCAGAAATTTCGTTTCCAATGCCTCAGCCGAGGGTTAATAAGCGAATATGCATCAAACGATCTACAAAACGGGCAGCTCATCCTATTGAAAAAGCATTCCACACTGAGTAACTCAGCGACCGATAACTATAAGAATTCATACACAGCTGACAACGTTTACTTTTTTTACGTTAAAATGATCCCGTTCTCCGCGAAATTATCCTTAGTCGTGTACACCGCCTCTTTGTTTTTTTTTCGCTTATTCTCTAACAAGAAATGCGCTTCGTGCTTTTGCCAAAATCGGCGAAAAAACCTTCTTTCCAAACTCGGACTTTGTTATGATTGTCAGATCAATTATATTCATAATCGATTGTGCTGTGTAGACTTTCATCCCAAACAATCCAGTAGTTGTGCAATAAATTGCCTGTAAAGTTGGCATCGCCTATTTAATATACATGACGTTCCTCACTTTCTAAAAGACTTCTTGAAAAATATGCAACTAGGAAGGGCGGGGATACTCTCATTACGTTTCGCACTTTGTTCCGAATCGATAAATACCTATTACATCTACTTTTCAAGATTCAGCTTTTCCTCGAAAATTTCGAATATTCCTGAACTATGGACCGGCTTAAATTGTGATAAATGGCGAAAATTTTCTCTTTAAAATTTCGAAATTTTTGGATTGCGACATCTTTATATTGATAAATTATAGTATTTTTGAGCGTTTTACCACAAACTGCGAAATAGTTCGGGAATAAATGGCCTCTAAATTTATCTCATTGCCTAGCTTAATACATTGGGAAGTTGCCCATCAGCAATTCTCTCCCTACGGAACTTTGTGTATTTTCTTTGCTACATAGCGGACATTTCATGGAATGGGGTCCGGATTATCGTCTTATTCCTCATTAAGCTTCTCATTGATACAAAAGTATATCCTGTTTAATTTAATTGCGCTATTTGAGAATGATGAATTGCCGCTTTGCATAAGGAGTAGAAAATGTATTAGCCGGGGGTCAAAGGTAATTGCAATTGCAAGGAAATTACATAAATTACCCATTCATGTCAAATTAATCTGTCCGTGTTGGGCGTTTTTTTGGTTCTTTAAAGTTATCCACCAGTAAGTACAGTATACCTTATTTTGCTATTGTTTAAATGTAAGTCGTTTTGTAAATGAATTTTATCATACGTACAAGCAGTAATGTTTGTTTTCAAAGTATGTAAATTTCCAATATGCCGCAATCGAGGAATTTTTGAGAATTTATATAAAATACAGGCTTTGTACAGATGGAAGTTGTATATGTAAAAGACCGGCATACTGCATGTACGTTCCCTTCCAGTCTGAATAGTTTGGAGAATTCTCATCTGTATATACACCAATTAAACAAAACATTGAGTGAACAAAAACTCCAATGTTTAAAGTTTCTGTAGAGCGTAAATGATATTCAGGAACAATTGTAATTTAAATAAGACTTTCATTTTGGCGACGGATATTAATTATTCTGTTGAAAAAAATATTAAAATAAATAATTATGCACAATACTCAAAGATTTACTTCTTATTACTTTTTACATTGGTACTCTTAAAATCCTATGTTAGTTTTTACCTTTTTTCTTATAACTAAAGAAATAGGCTGTCAGGAGCGGTGGCAATAAACTTGTTGCAGTTCAGAGATAATTCCTGATCGAAATAAATCAATTAGCTTAATATTTGGAAAAAAAAATTTTTTTCGAAAATTTGAAAATTTCGTGATCTATACACTGGCTTGTTTTTCCAAAAATGGCGAAAAATTTATTTTCAAAATTTGGACTTTTTTTGATTGCTTTATCTTTATATTGCTAAATTATTGTGTTTTGGAGAGTTTTAGCGAAAACAATCTAGCAGTTGTGGAATAAATGCCATCCAAATTTAGCTTTGCCTGTGATAATACATTGCGAAGATGTTAGTTTTTTCAAAATATCTCGAGAAGTATACAACCAGGGAAAGCCGGAATAGTCTTATTGTATTTCTCAAATTGTTCCGAATCCATTGATACCCATTATATCCATATTTGTGAAAAAAAGTTTTTCTCGAAAATTTCAAAATTTTCTGAACTATAGACTTGCTTGTTTTTCCAAAAA
>JYDV01000163.1:0-88384 GCA_001447645.1 Trichinella pseudospiralis
TTGTCCCCCCCGCCACCCCTGCCCCGGGGACTTCCCACGGCCTCCTCGCCTCCAAACCCCTGTGCTGTCCTTCACGATTTTCGCTGAGATGACCCTGGGTGGATCAACACACCTGATCCACCCTCGACGGATCGGTCACTCCGATCCGCCGATGACGTAACCTCCTCACCAGAGGGCAGCCTTGTTCCGTGAATGCAAATTATTACTGACTCTGTGCTCTCTGCCTCCTGTACATAGAAGTTGCCGTCACACCTGATACTCAATATTACCGTACTGTCCTGCAGAAACACCTTATATTTGCCATACTTACCTTATGAGTTACAACTCATCATTATTAATTTACCGTATTACCCCTATTTATAGTTTTAAATAATGATACCTGTAAATCTACTGTTTCCTGTTACGTAAGAACTGCCTAATTAAATGTACAATTTAAAAGTATTACGGCTTAGTTTTCTATTTACATTGTTTTTAAAACGTTCTAATTATTTGTTAAACAACTCACTGTTGGAAAACTTAGTTATGCATATGAGCTGTCAAATTAGAAATTATACCAACTCATTTTTATCTTTACAGTGTATGTTAAGTATTATTTAAAATACTCAATGTTGGATTTACGTTGTATTTTAAACTTTCTAATTAACATATGAATATTAATGTCCTGATTAACAGACTGCTGTCCCACATGTTACGGATTACTAATAAATCTATTTAAAGAAAATAACTTTCTATTTAAAAAGAAATTAAACTTGTTGCACCTTGTCTAAGCTAATTGTTTATTTCATTTATTCCAAGTTTACGATTGCTTTTACCTAATTAAAGGTGACCCAAATTAACATTTTTATCCGTTAAGAATTCATTTTTAAACAATACTTTATTGACTAATAATCAATAAATATATTCATGTTAATTCAATGGTTACTATATTACACCCCTTTTAGCTGTTTACTTTACATTGTTTTAAGATAAAAGTGGTTTTACACTAAAAAATAATGTTATAAATTTAATAAACAATAATTAGAATTTTTTGTAGAGTTAAATGTAAATGAAAAGTGGATAAACATCTCAAATTTAATAATTATTTAACTTGCTTAAACATTAGGTGAACAAAAACTATATTTTATTCATCATTTAAACTTTTAAATGAATAAATTAATGAATAAAAGTTTAACAGATTTAAACTATTTAGTACATTTATGAGGGATATCTAAAGAGAAATTAATTTCAGATGTATTATTCCTAAACTGAAGAAAGGTGCAACGCCAAGTGAACTAGTTAAAGGTGTGACGGCAACTCGTATGTAAACGATTGGCAAAAAGACAAAGCCAAGTAATAAATTCACAATCACATCACAAAGCTTACCGTTTCTCTTTTGGAGTAACGATCGCCTCTGGATTGGAGCAGAAACAACACCGTTTCATTACTACGTCACTTGCGAATTCTCATAGCCAAACACGATGCTACAGATTTCACATCTTTGTCCATTCCATCACCAAATGGACGTGGGTCATCTCTTGAAAATCGATCCAGCAAGCACAGGGGCTACTGCTAGGAGGCTCAGCCGTGGGAAGTCCCCGTTAAAGGGCAGGGGGGCGAGGGGCGGCGCAGGGGCAGTCGAGCCGGGCTTGACCTTGCATCTGATCCCATTGCGGGGATCTAGCAAGGCGGCAGGCCTCTGGTACCGCAACCGGGTGAGGAAGAGGTGAGCTTTGAAAATATGGGCTTTCATCATTTGAGATGGTTAGGATCGCACGTGCAGTGTAACCCGTGGAACTGCTGCACGTCACCCTATCTCACATTCCTCCTAACCTTGCACTGCTATTCTCAAACATTTACTTATTCCTAATACTCAAACTATAGCAGTGCCACAAAAACTCACTAAACTCAATAATATTGGTCTTAGAAATGATCGACAAATTAATCAACCATTTTTCTTTCCGCAAATGAACCCTAAGCTCATCTCGACAAGGCATGGGACGTGAAAACGTTCAAATGCGGAAAGCCACTCAAATAATATTAGCGCAAATTACCTATAAACTACCTACAATAAACTACTCTAATTAACAAACATCTGAATTAAATGCTCAATATCTTACATCTAAAGTTTATATATATTTATAGACTCAAGATCTCCTCAGTGAAGTTTTAACTAATTATCCTAACTCAGCAAAATATACTTACCAAACTTACCGTCGTCTTCCGGACCTTGCCGTCCATCTTCCATTCTTGTGTTTCTAAATGTAGAAGAATTAATTCAATGAAATAATGTTATAATAAATATAGAAAACAAAGCAGTTTGTGTTAATATTCTTCGTCCGTCATCGCACTGAAACCGCCATTGTTCATTCGCCGCACATCGTTCGCCTACAATTATTTCAAATGAACTTCAATAGCATAGTAAAGTAGTAATGGTAGTCACAAGAAGATTTGCATAAAGTTCATTTCTATTGTTTAACAAGTATCAAATATGTTGTTCAGAAACAATGTTAACAGACAATTTTTAGGTCATACATATGCTCAAAGGCAGACAAATTGAAATTCCACTCAAATTTGCATTCAAACTATACAAGCCCATGTTTGAAAGGATAACATTCTTCAATGTCTAAAAATATACCTCACTCTACAATAAACTCAGAAATGAACTGAGCAAATGCCGTTCAATGCTGCTATTAGTCAAGACAGTCAACTTAATTCAACGTAAGATGGAAGCAATTTTCAAAGTGCCCCAATTTGCATAAACGTCAGACACTTTGCGATTTGTTAATTGCGTTGGATACGCCATTTGAAGATGAATTACAACGTAATATGTACAATGAAAATTTCAAATGATTAAAAAATTTATATGCACTGCAAAATTCATCAAATAAGAAGTATTTGAAAATTCAGAAATGACCTTACCACCTTGCAGTTATATCATAATGATGTAAAATTTAAAAAGTAATATAAAATAATCATACAAATAAATAATTTATGTGAGAAAACAGCAGTTTTCTGTCTTGCATAATAGTTCAGAATAAAACTAAATGTCATAAACTAGTGAAAATTGAAAAATTCATCAACTTGTCATTATGATGAGCTCAGTTTGCCGTTATCATTTGCATATTTTGCTGACCCCTTGTCTGTCACTAGGGTTCTTTCAATTCGTCGTCAGGATATGGAATTTTGGCTGTTTTGGCTGTCACTATGACGCAATTTTATTCCTCTTCATCATACTCAAAGTTTATTCTTCCATGTCGTATTGGCCGCCACTAAGACGCGCTCTACTCCTCCAACTTGCCTATACGATTCCTATATAAAATGCTCCCTTCTTCTCCTTATACTCCTCTAACTTCTTCCTCTCTCCCTTACTTCTTCCCTCCATAGTCCTCCATCCCATCCCTTTTTTCTCTCTCTCGTCACTGTTCTATTTCTCTCTCTCTCTCTCTCTCTCTCTCTTGATTTTGCAACCAACCTTCTTTTTAAGTCCTCACCCACCGAACACCCCCTCCAGCCACCCGTAATCCCAACTGCAATCTCTGACTGCTGCATTTATTAACGATAGTAATAAAATGCATCATCGCTTTTAAAGCATGATTCGTGAATGCTTGGTGATTATCTTCCGTGTTTTTACCAGTATAAATAAAAGCGTGGGTCAGCAGTTCAAAATGGTATCACTGGTATCAGTATGTAAAAAGTTTGTTTATTACATTGCTGGATAAGTATTAAATTTGATATGACAGCAATGGATTACATCAGCACATTGAAGCAGGTTTGGAGTCACAGCGCTGCTGCTGTGTAGCATGTGCACTTAATCTCTTAATCAAAATAAGAATTACACCTGAGCATCCGATGGCTACAGTAGTCAGTGTGGGTATACGTTTGTTGGTGTTATCTGTTAATTATGTGTTGTTCGTTGTTATTAAAGACCTTGATTTGTAAGTGATCAAGATCTGGAACGCCGTAAGTAAAAGCTTTTTCATGATAATGGATTATGTCAATACCACAGACGGATCGTGAAATCAAGAAAATGAGAATATGTAAATAAACAAATGCTTCTGTGATGACTGCAATGATTTGCATTAGTATAATTTGAAGAACTCTGAACGCCCAGTGCAACAGTGCAACAACGCAGTTTGAACATGTACACAGTTTGAAATGATGTGCTTCCAGATTGACAAGCAGTATAATATATATGCACATTTTTGGGGTTGCTTTTGAAAATTAGTGTTAGATATTGGGAAAGAATAAAACACTACAAATTCATTAACATTGTTTGCTGGCATCAATAAGTTAATCAATTTTTATTTTAAACATTCATTCTTGTTGTGGATGGTTTCCCTGTTACTGCCAAATTTAGTTTTGCAGCCAAATCACACGCATTTGCCGTTTACTTATTATCCCTTACAATTAATTGTTATTATATTATTTCACCTTCATTTGTTGTTATTATACTACAAACAAATCGATGCACGTAGTTTATCAGCAAAATAATGAACAGAATAATAATAATACTAATAGTAGTAAAAATAACAATGATAATCATGTAACATTGATAAACTTGTTGCTGACAAATTATTGAAATTAAAAACATAATAATAACAGTGATAATAATTGGCAGAGAGACAAACATCAAAATAACGAATGAGAAATGAAATAATAAAATGGGGGGAGGTTTTGAATTTAAATGAAGCAAAGTTGTAGTTGTGGAAAGTGAGTGAAGGAGTGAAATGTTGAGTGGGGGAAAGTTCTTATTTATTTTAAATTGTACATAAATCAACATAGTCACCATAGGGAAAAAAATTTTTAATTATAACAAAAATATTCTTTAAAAATTGAAAACAGAAGGAAAGCGAACATGCACGTACTTGAGTACGTAAGTTTCATTTTAAACCATTGCTGTTTTCAGTTATCATAACCATTGCCGTATTATTATTATTATTATTATTATTATTATTATTATTATTATTATTATTATTATTATTATTATTATTCAATATTGATCCAAAGTTCTGATTTGAGAAAGGAAAGAAATGAAAGGGAAGACAAAATATTACAAAAAGAAACAGTAATTTAAATTTATCATAAGTAGGAATAATGTTATTTTGTCATCTCATAATGAAAACCATATACGTGCTCATTTGTGTGCAGCATCAGATTTTATTATCTGAAAGTTAACACTAATAATAACAATGATAATGCACATTCGTTTTAGCGATCTTTCACCGTAATTAAAAGTCAAGCAAGTAGCATGCATAGAAGAATACCTGCAACACAATATCATATGGAACTCATTCAAAGATGGTATTCAAGAGCAGAATTATAGTCGAACACATACGTGTAGCCCTAGGACAGCATTAAATAACTGAATAAAATAGAAATGCTCTAAAATGATGTTTGATAAAAAATAAATTATGCAAATATAAAAATAATTTGCCTCTTATTAATTAGTAGAATAACGTAATTTTGCATCACCAATGGCATAGTAGCCTAGACATAGTGATCAAATATGCAATAGTTACATAGATACATTTAATAAAAATGATGAATATTACGTTTTTATTTACAGACTTCATGTTGTGTGAAATTTCATTATTACGCAGATTTCTTTCACTGAAATTGTATGATAATATGTTAAGCGGAATCACAAAATATTTTTAGCGTAGTCTGGAAAAACTTTTACGTTAGCAGAATTTTGCTGAGTGAAAGTGTGAGGGGCAGTGAATTGTATTGCATGAACAATGTTTTCCTTATAGTCAATGTTGCAAGTACAATTAATAGTTTTTGGAAATCCAGCTTAAAAATATGATAAAATATAAGTTAAGCATGTTGAACAGCACTAATAAAATTCTTCAAGAAACATTAGCATGAAAATTATATTCAGTCTTAATTGATTTTCGGGTTCTGCACTAATGGAATACGATCATAATTAATGTAATTACCAGAACTGATATATCAACGACTCATTCAAGCTACACAATTACGCACTGCTATATTCCTCTACAAGAAAGAATACAACTAAATTTCAAAATCTGCAAATCGCGGTCATCATTTAGGGATAAGTAAATACTGCAAGTAAATGAAAGGAGAAATATCGATTTTGACAATATGAAATGTACCAAAAATAAAAACGGCTAAATTCATATTCCACTTTATGATTACAGTCTAAGTACCATTTGAATACTTTTCAAAATATAAGTATTATTCATTTCTGTTTGGAAAATGACCAACAGGCTGTCAAAAATATCAGATCTATAACTACAAGTATAATGGATTGAATAATGCTAAAAATACCGAATCAAGATGGTCATTCACAAAGAAGTTAATCATAGATTACAATGCTGAATATCAAAGTATAAAACGTTTTACGTGCTAAATTCTCACCACCCCGGTTCTTTTTATCAAAAGTAACCATGAGCAACTTTGCAATGAATTCAGATTGACAAGGTGCCACTTTGAAAAAAGAAATGTTTCCATCCATAAAGAAATAAATCAATATTACGCTGCACCTCTCTAGAGGCACAGCTCTTCAATAGATCAGCATAGGAAAAAATATATCTATACATTAAAAGAAATACCAAATGTGAGCGCATTAATTGGTCATTAATTGTTAATTTACTTAATCCCATCCATTTGCAATTAATTATTATGTCGATAAACAGCATTGCAAAGCCATTTCAGAAATGTGGTTACATTGGAGTGAACTAATTTAATACAAAACCAAATAGCCACATTCTTGGCATCATTGAGTAGCAAAATGAATGACTTAGATCATGAAATACATACTATAACGTGAAATTTTAATTTTTTCAGAAACTGAACATTATCAAGCTATACGTTACGATACTCAAGTATTAATGATTATTACGAGTCAGTACGTTTTATATTAAATTCTTTTGGTCAATTAAATGAAACAGAAGGATGAATAACAAAGTGATTGAATTTTTCATACGCAATACAAGCCGTGCTGTTACAACTTTTTTCATATTAATCAAAAAGGGCGGAAAATGTGGAAAAATTGAGTTTTCGAATACAATGAAATATTGCAAAAGACGTTGCTGTTTCAATGAATACTTTACTACAACGTCAAAAATAATTCCCTTACAAAAATACAAGCATCTCTATTCCCTTTTTACTGTGTTTTTGGATTAGTTGCATTCCTGTGTATTAAGATAGGCATTGAGACAACTTTACAAGCCATTTATTCCATGAATACAAGTTAATAGAGGGCGAAACTTTCCTGAACCTTCTGTTCTATTGCAATTTGGCAATTTATGACAAAAAGTGCAAGAAATTTTTCAGGAAAAACGGGGAAACAGCCAAGTCTACAGTTCATGAAATTTCGAAAATATCGAAAATTTCATTTTTTTGCAAAAATTGTTGGAAAAGATCAGAAAAAATTATAAAATTACAACAAACCTGGTCTAATGTTGCAATACAACGCATTCGCAAAGATATTCAAAAAAACGTTGAATCACTATACGATTTTAGTGGGATTGACAGGAACGTAAAGACGATCTGTTTGATGCATTACCATGCTTATGGTTACATTACATTAACATTTACATATAAAGTCTCTATAATTTCCTTAGGGAAAATTGGCTTACGCTAATAACATTTGTCCCTTCGTATCATTTTTGTAATACAGACAACTTGAAAATGTAATTTTATATTGAGGCAAATTCATTAAATATAAACGATATAGAAATAAAAAGAATTTAAACTAAAACGATTGGAACACAGTTTTTATATAGTATTCGTTTATTTTCCAATACAAATAACACCGTTGCTAGCAAGCAATTATTAGGAAATCTCAATAAATAATTAATTGCGCATTACTGAAACTTTCTGTACACAATTACTGCACAAACCTGTTGCCATGTATAAAGAAACCATTCAGGGTTACGTTGTACTCCTCTAGAAGTACAGCTCTTCAATAGCCCAGCTTATGAATCAATATATTGAGAAATTAAAAGAAATACTGAATGTGAGCGTATTAATTTNCTGTTACTGCCAAATTTAGTTTTGCAGCCAAATCACACGCATTTGCCGTTTACTTATTATCCCTTACAATTAATTGTTATTATATTATTTCACCTTCATTTGTTGTTATTATACTACAAACAAATCGATGCACGTAGTTTATCAGCAAAATAATGAACAGAATAATAATAATACTAATAGTAGTAAAAATAACAATGATAATCATGTAACATTGATAAACTTGTTGCTGACAAATTATTGAAATTAAAAACATAATAATAACAGTGATAATAATTGGCAGAGAGACAAACATCAAAATAACGAATGAGAAATGAAATAATAAAATGGGGGGAGGTTTTGAATTTAAATGAAGCAAAGTTGTAGTTGTGGAAAGTGAGTGAAGGAGTGAAATGTTGAGTGGGGGAAAGTTCTTATTTATTTTAAATTGTACATAAATCAACATAGTCACCATAGGGAAAAAAATTTTTAATTATAACAAAAATATTCTTTAAAAATTGAAAACAGAAGGAAAGCGAACATGCACGTACTTGAGTACGTAAGTTTCATTTTAAACCATTGCTGTTTTCAGTTATCATAACCATTGCCGTATTATTATTATTATTATTATTATTGTTATTCAATATTGATCCAAAGTTCTGATTTGAAAAAGGAAAGAAATGAAAGGGAAGACAAAATATTACAAAAAGAAACAGTAATTTAAATTTATCATAAGTTAGAATAATGTTATTTTGTCATCTCATAATGAAAACCATATACGTGCTCATTTGTGTGCAGCATCAGATTTTATTATCTGAAAGTTAACACTAATAATAACAATGATAATGCACATTCGTTTTAGCGATCTTTCACCGTAATTAAAAGTCAAGCAAGTAGCATGCATAGAAGAATACCTGCAACACAATATCAAATGGAACTCATTCAAAGATGGTATTCAAGAGCAGAATTATAGTCGAACACATACGTGTAGCCCTAGGACAGCATTAAATAACTGAATAAAATAGAAATGCTCTAAAATGATGTTTGATAAAAAATAAATTATGCAAATATAAAAATAATTTGCCTCTTATTAATTAGTAGAATAACGTAATTTTGCATCACCAATGGCATAGTAGCCTAGACATAGTGATCAAATATGCAATAGTTACATAGATACATTTAATAAAAATGATGAATATTACGTTTTTATTTACAGACTTCATGTTGTGTGAAATTTCATTATTACGCAGATTTCTTTCACTGAAATTGTATGATAATATGTTAAGCGGAATCACAAAATATTTTTAGCGTAGTCTGGAAAAACTTTTACGTTAGCAGAATTTTGCTGAGTGAAAGTGTGAGGGGCAGTGAATTGTATTGCATGAACAATGTTTTCCTTATAGTCAATGTTGCAAGTACAATTAATAGTTTTTGGAAATCCAGCTTAAAAATATGATAAAATATAAGTTAAGCATGTTGAACAGCACTAATAAAATTCTTCAAGAAACATTAGCATGAAAATTATATTCAGTCTTAATTGATTTTCGGGTTCTGCACTAATGGAATACGATCATAATTAATGTAATTACCAGAACTGATATATCAACGACTCATTCAAGCTACACAATTACGCACTGCTATATTCCTCTACAAGAAAGAATACAACTAAATTTCAAAATCTGCAAATCGCGGTCATCATTTAGGGATAAGTAAATACTGCAAGTAAATGAAAGGAGAAATATCGATTTTGACAATATGAAATGTACCAAAAATAAAAACGGCTAAATTCATATTCCACTTTATGATTACAGTCTAAATACCATTTGAATACTTTTCAAAATATAAGTATTATTCATTTCTGTTTGGAAAATGACCAACAGGCTGTCAAAAATATCAGATCTATAACTACAAGTATAATGGATTGAATAATGCTAAAAATACCGAATCAAGATGGTCATTCACAAAGAAGTTAATCATAGATTACAATGCTGAATATCAAAGTATAAAACGTTTTACGTGCTAAATTCTCACCACCCCAGTTCTTTTTATCAAAAGTAACCATGAGCAACTTTGCAATGAATTCAGATTGACAAGGTGCCACTTTGAAAAAAGAAATGTTTCCATCCATAAAGAAATAAATCAATATTACGCTGCACCTCTCTAGAGGCACAGCTCTTCAATAGATCAGCATAGGAAAAAATATATCTATACATTAAAAGAAATACCAAATGTGAGCGCATTAATTGGTCATTAAATGTTAATTTACTTAATCCCATCCATTTGCAATTAATTATTATGTCGATAAACAGCATTGCAAAGCCATTTCAGAAATGTGGTTACATTGGAGTGAACTAATTTAATACAAAACCAAATAGCCACATTCTTGGCATCATTGAGTAGCAAAATGAATGACTTAGATCATGAAATACATACTATAACGTGAAATTTTAATTTTTTCAGAAACTGAACATAATCAAGCTATACGTTACGATACTCAGGTATTAATGATTATTACGAGTCAGTACGTTTTATATTAGGTTCTTTTGGTCGATTAAATGAAACAGAATGATGACTAACAAAGTGATTGAATTTTTCATACGCAATACAAGCCGTGCTGTTACAACTTTTTTNTTATTATTATTATTATTATTATTATTATTATTATTATTATTATTATTATTATTATTATTATTATTATTATTATTATTATTCAATATTGATCCAAAGTTCTGATTTGAGAAAGGAAAGAAATGAAAGGGAAGACAAAATATTACAAAAAGAAACAGTAATTTAAATTTATCATAAGTAGGAATAATGTTATTTTGTCATCTCATAATGAAAACCATATACGTGCTCATTTGTGTGCAGCATCAGATTTTATTATCTGAAAGTTAACACTAATAATAACAATGATAATGCACATTCGTTTTAGCGATCTTTCACCGTAATTAAAAGTCAAGCAAGTAGCATGCATAGAAGAATACCTGCAACACAATATCAAATGGAACTCATTCAAAGATGGTATTCAAGAGCAGAATTATAGTCGAACACATACGTGTAGCCCTAGGACAGCATTAAATAACTGAATAAAATAGAAATGCTCTAAAATGATGTTTGATGAAAAGTAAATTATGCAAATATAAAAATAATTTGCCTCTTATTAATTAGTAGAATAACGTAATTTTGCATCACCAATGGCATAGTAGCCTAGACATAGTGATCAAATATGCAATAGTTACATAGATACATTTAATAAAAATGATGAATATTACGTTTTTATTTACAGACTTCATGTTGTGTGAAATTTCATTATTACGCAGATTTCTTTCACTGAAATTGTATGATAATATGTTAAGCGGAATCACAAAATATTTTTAGCATAGTCTGGAAAAACTTTTACGTTAGCAGAATTTTGCTGAGTGAAAGTGTGAGGGGCAGTGAATTGTATTGCATGAACAATGTTTTCCTTATAGTCAATGTTGCAAGTACAATTAATAGTTTTTGGAAATCCAGCTTAAAAATATGATAAAATATAAGTTAAGCATGTTGAACAGCACTAATAAAATTCTTCAAGAAACATTAGCATGAAAATTATATTCAGTCTTAATTGATTTTCGGGTTCTGCACTAATGGAATACGATCATAATTAATGTAATTACCAGAACTGATATATCAACGACTCATTCAAGCTACACAATTACGCACTGCTATATTCCTCTACAAGAAAGAATACAACTAAATTTCAAAATCTGCAAATCGCAGTCATCATTTAGGGATAAGTAAATACTGCAAGTAAATGAAAGGAGAAATATCGATTTTGACAATATGAAATGTACCAAAAATAAAAACGGCTAAATTCATATTCCACTTTATGATTACAGTCTAAATACCATTTGAATACTTTTCAAAATATAAGTATTATTCATTTCTGTTTGGAAAATGACCAACAGGCTGTCAAAAATATCAGATCTATAACTACAAGTATAATGGATTGAATAATGCTAAAAATACCGAATCAAGATGGTCATTCACAAAGAAGTTAATCATAGATTACAATGCTGAATATCAAAGTATAAAACGTTTTACGTGCTAAATTCTCACCACCCCAGTTCTTTTTATCAAAAGTAACCATGAGCAACTTTGCAATGAATTCAGATTGACAAGGTGCCACTTTGAAAAAAGAAATGTTTCCATCCATAAAGAAATAAATCAATATTACGCTGCACCTCTCTAGAGGCACAGCTCTTCAATAGATCAGCATAGGAAAAAATATATCTATACATTAAAAGAAATACCAAATGTGAGCGCATTAATTGGTCATTAAATGTTAATTTACTTAATCCCATCCATTTGCAATTAATTATTATGTCGATAAACAGCATTGCAAAGCCATTTCAGAAATGTGGTTACATTGGAGTGAACTAATTTAATACAAAACCAAATAGCCACATTCTTGGCATCATTGAGTAGCAAAATGAATGACTTAGATCATGAAATACATACTATAACGTGAAATTTTAATTTTTTCAGAAACTGAACATTATCAAGCTATACGTTACGATACTCAAGTATTAATGATTATTACGAGTCAGTACGTTTTACATTAAATTCTTTTGGTCAATTAAATGAAACAGAAGGATGAATAACAAAGTGATTGAATTTTTCATACGCAATACAAGCCGTGCTGTTACAACTTTTTTCATATTAATCAAAAAGGGCGGAAAATGTGGAAAAATTGAGTTTTCGAATACAAAGAAATATTGCAAAAGACGTTGCTGTTTCAATGAATACTTTACTACAACGTCAAAAATAATTCCCTTACAAAAATACAAGCATCTCTATTCCCTTTTTACTGTGTTTTTGGATTAGTTGCATTCCTGTGTATTAAGATAGGCATTACGTTGTACTTCTCTAGAAGTACAGCTCTTCAATAGCCCAGCTTATGAATCAGTATATTGAGTAATTAAAAGAAATACTGAATGTGAGCGTATTAATTTGTCATTAATTGTTAATTTACTTAATCTCATCCATTTGGAATTAATTATTATGTCGATAAACAGCATTGCAAAGCCATTTCAGAAATGTGGTTACATTGGAGTAAACTAATTGAATACAAAATCAAATAGGCACATTCTTGGCATCATTGAGTAGCCAAATGAATGATTTAGATCATGAAATACATACTATAACGTGAAATTTTAATTTTTTCAGAAACTGAACATATTCAAGCTATACGTTACGATACTCAAGTATTAATGATTATTACGAGTCATTACGTTTTATATTAAATTCTTTTGGTCGATTAAATGAAATAGAATGATGAGTAACAAAGTGATTGAATTTTTCATACGCAATACAAGCCGTGCTGTTACAACTTTTTTCATATTAATCAAAAAGGGCGGAAAATGTGGAAAAATTGAGTTTTCGAATACAAAGAAATATTGCAAAAAACGTTGCTGTTTCAACGAATACTTTACTACAACGTCAAACATAATTCCCTTACAAAAATACAAGCATCTCTATTCCCTTTTTACTGGGTTTTTGGATTAGTTGCATTCCTGTGTATTAAGATAGGCATTGAGACAACTTTACAAGCTATTTATTCTATGAATACCAGTTGATAGGGGGAGAAGCTTTCCAGAACTTTCTATTCTATTGCAATTTAGCAATTTATGACAAAAAGTGCAAAAAATTTGACAAAAAATTTTTCAGGAAAAACGGCGAAACTGCCAAGTCTATAGTTCATGAAATTTCGAAAATATCGAAAATTTTGTTTTTTTATAAAAATGGTTGGAAAATATCAGAAAAAGTTATAAAATTACAACAAACCTGGTCTAACGTTGCAATACAACGGCTCTGTCAAGATATTGAAAAAAAACGTTGTATTATTATACGATTTTCATGGTAACAACAATTGAGGGCGATATGATACATGAGGGTTATATATTAAGTTGTACATCCGCATGGTGTTGACATTTACAATGAAATGTTCAATTATTCCTCCAAACTAATGTTGCTTATGCTAATTATATTTGTACTTGACTTACATTTTGCACCTGAAGGCTTTTTGTTTTAGCTAATTGAATTTTGAAATATTTTATTTATGTGATTGAAAAATAAGTGTCATTGGAATGAAAGGCGTTGGGCTATAATTTTTTTTGCAATATTGCATTATTTCTCATAAGGAGTAATACCTTCTCTTACAGGTTATTCTGTCACATATTTCATTAAATGATGGATTGTGTATAATTGATGATTGTCAAATGTATTTGGTGTAGGAACTGTTTACGAATGTGAGGAAGGAATTGAATAAAACATTGCATTTCTTTAGAGGCACGCCTTTCGTTAAGCTGAGCTTCTGTGTTCATATCTGTAGAGATTGCAATAAGAGCTAGTTCAGACCGCATTAATTTATCATAAGTTGCTATTTTGTTTCATTATAATCATTCTGAATGGATTATTATCACAAAATAAAGCAACAGCAGTTCATTTGGGAAGCGTCATTTCATTACATCGATGTATTCGATAACAGAATCAAATATCCACATTCTTGGGGTCATTCAGAATCAAATTTGATGATAAACATCTTGAGAAGCTTTTTTTTGCATGAAATTACTTTTTTTGAAAAGTCGAACTTATCGAAGGCATACGTTAGTATACTCAGGTATTAATGAATATTTTTAGTCATTGTGTTAGAAATTTGTTTCTATTTATCAATTAAATGAAATATATTTATTTGAAAGTAATAAATTGAGGATTTTATGCTTATTTTGAAACGTTGAGAGGTAATTTTCTTCATGCTGATCAAAATGGACGGAAAATTAAGGAATATTGAGTTGTTCAAAACAAAGAAATATTGCCGAAGACTTCACTATTTGAGCGAATACTTCTTTGAAATATTGAGAGTGTTCCCTTTTCTGAAATTCAATCCTCTTGGTTCCGTTCGAAGAATGTTTTATATGGGCTGCTTTCTTGTCTATTAAGATAGACATTGTGCCATCTTTAGTGGCCATTTATTGCACAAGTTGGGAGTAGTTTGCGCTGACACCCTGCAGTACTTGCTATTCTATTTTTGTTTAGTGATTTATTATAAATGAGGCTAGAAAAATTTGAGAAAAAGCTTTTGCCCATAGACGCAAAAACAACATAAGCTTTCCTGCGTCTGCATCGCTTGCCAACTGCGGCAACATCTATTCATTTTCGAACTTTGGATTCGAAATTTTCTACATTTTCTGGAAAACAAGCCTTATTCTCCGTGGTTTCCATTACTTTGATTGAACATAATTTTTGCGGCCGTTACTTTTCAAATCCCGACAAGAATGATATGTGAAATGCCATGTTAGAACACCAAGTATAATATAATATTGTAAAACGAGAGAGCCTTGGGGTGTTTAACTATAGCAAATGAAATGACGTTATGTGTATAAATATTAAAAGTGAAGGTTAAGTAGAATTATTTTATAAACTTTGTCTCATTACCGTGCAAATTTTTATGCGTGACCTAACCGTTTGTTTGTTTTGCAGCCTAGCTTGCCACAAGCCTAAATATTTTAATTTGTACATATAAATAAGTAAGACATGAGATTTATTGCAAAATGTTCGCTAATTAAGACATGAAATTTGATACAATACAGGTACAGCACTATTTAAGTTAGACAATTTTCCATGTCAATATCTGTTCGCAATTACAATACGCAATTAATCTATTTGAAAGTGAAGCACAAAGTACAACAAGCTAAATAGTTGTCATCGAAGAATAACTGATTTGCATTATTGAAATACAACCCTCCGGCAGCGTTATTCGTCCTAGACGAAATAGCTGCATAACTTGCTTCACTTTTACAATTTCGGATTATCTGAATTTGCACGTGCACATATGTAATACAAAAGTAGACAAATAGTAAATGGTAACACCGTTACTTTATTATTTAATTAACCCAAAAATTACATTTACAGTCCTTTTTGTTTTTATTTTGTCGTCAAATTTTTTATTTTTCCTGTAATGTACAACATGTATGGATAACATAATAATTAATTGATTTCAAATCACTGGGATCAACAACTGCAAAGTATTAATTAATAAATCATGTTAAATAATGTTAACTAACATTGTTCTGTGGGCAAATAATTTTGTAAAGTAAAACTTTTAATATTTTCTACTCAACTATTATAAACTGTTACTAAAATTCAATAACAAAATACTAAAACATCCAGATTGCATACGTCTATATATACATACATATATGCTTGCGGCTTTACAGTATAAAAATTTTTAGTCTCTCAGCACTAATACAAATAACAGTGCTTAAACAACATTTTAAAAGACTCGATCTTGATATGATTCCATACGCATGTGATTAGTAGGCTGGACTGGCACATTATTTTGAACTCCGCCTCTACGCCTCACTGGTGCCAAATACTCGAACATGGATGTCGTGTGTTGGCTGAGCATCCGATCCAATGGAACCGGCATTGGATCTTGCCAAAAGAACTGATGATTCAACGCTCTGTCCGCATCAATACGTTTGGCTGGGTCCAAAGTTAGAAGAGCATCGATCAAATCCAAAGCTTGAGCATCTCGAATGTACGGCTTCAAACGCTCTTTCACTCGGCGTTTTTGGTCCATTGGTAACTTTAGCATGTGAAATAATGGTAATTGCTCCACGCCTGGCCACACCGTCGGAGTTATGCTACCGCACAGTTGAGTGATGAGCATTATTTGATGCTGTTCCGTGTTACCCTACATATTAAATGGAAAATAATCGGACACTTTTGTTCATTCTCAAAATTACATTGAAATGATTAAAATACAAAAAACAAACACTTGCCTGCATAATCGGACTCCGTGTCCACATCTCAGCCATGATACAACCGGCACCCCAGATATCAATTGCTGTCGTATATTTACGATCACCAAGCAATAATTCCGGTGGTCGATACCACAATGTGACCACGCGATTCGTGTAGCGAGGATTCTGTTTGTTTAAAGGACGAGCAAGTCCAAAATCAGCAAGTTTCAACACTCCTGATTTTGTTATCAATACGTTCGCTGCTTTCATATCACGATGAAGAATTTTTTGCATGTGAATAAAAAATAATCCATCCAAAAGTTGTTTCATTACTTCTTTTATTTCACCTAATGAAAATTTCACATGCACGTTGCTCAACAATCCAGCTAAGTCATGTTCGCAGAACGCGAACACTAAGTAAAATGTCGATCTGCCTCTATTATATGAACTAGCTAAAGGCCAAATCAAAAGTTAAATTGAGCAATTAACATATGAGAAAAATCACCTTTAGAACAACAAATTTCCAGGAGTTCGGTCACGTTTCGATGTCGAACATTCTGCAATATTCGAATTTCTCGTATTGCGGTTATTGGAAACTGAAAATATCTAGTAAACATCTCTAAGCATAAGAAGTTGTTTTATTTTAATACTTACACCTTCTTTTTCGTTTCCCATAAGTAGCTTTTTCAGTGCTACAATTCTACCTGTTTTCCGATCTCGAGCTTTGAAAACTTCCCTGTTAAAAAAATATGATTGTAAAGAGCAGGAAGATATTTATCATGTGAAAAACTTACCCATAAGTTCCCTGGCCAATTTTCATAATCTTTTCATATTTGTTAACATCTTGGATGTATGGAAATGTGTAGTTTTCTAGGTATTCGTTCAAGCCTTGTGTTGTCATGGTACTCTCCGCCATAAAACTGCCAAAATGAAGCGAGTGAATTAGCACTGGTGGAACTGTCACAGTATTATTTCTAAGGTCAAACAACGGTAGTAGAACAAATTAGACAATGGTGCACTAAACAATGAAGCGTAATAAATCAATAAATGTGACACCATTGGATCAAAATTATTACATAACACGTGTCTTCCACAGCGTAATTTTATATTGTTCCCTGCTGATAAGATACTCTAATTATAACGTATAATTTGTAAAAGAAAAGTGAATAAACATGTGGAAGCGAACTTTTCAGCTAAAGAAGTTTTCATTTGTTAAAGGTCATCTTAGAAACGTAGCAGATATCGCTTTTCACTGTTCAGGAAAAACAATGCTGGCTATCAATGAAACTTACCTGTTCCCAGTGTTTTCTACTAAAAGAATAAAAATAAAAGTTACAAAGAAAAAGAGAATAACAAAGATTAATGTTACTTCATATCATATTATTTGATGGTTAAGTAGTTAATTTCTTTTGTATCTCCACATTCAGCAAAAAATTTATTAATCCTATAATTACTCAGGTGCATCAACGTTTCCAAACATGCATATTGGTATATTAATTGTAACCTTATCTAAAAATTTGAATTATTATGCGGAAATTAAAGTTAAGCTGCATCTGCCATATAACGTGAAATATTAAAACATTGCACATGATGCTGCTTCTCACTTATTTGGAACTTGGACTAGAATTATTATCGAACATCATAATGCAATTACTTACAAATTAGTCGTTAAGTTGGAAGTGTTATTTAAAAAATTCTAAACATTTTATTATTTTGTTATTTTTGAAAATTGTAGACTAAATACATATTACCACTAAATGCATATCACTTACCAAAAGTGATGCCTTCTCACCGTTGAGGTCCATTTTTTATGCTTGTATTTCATTGTTGGAATACTTGAATTACATTCAAGAAGTGAAGCAAAATAAATGAAAAACAATGATTTTCTTTGCAAGATTTCCATTGTAAACGCCATTGTTCAGTTGCCTACAATTATTGGAAGTAAAACACAAAAGCAAAAGATGAAAATGAAAACATACATATAAACTTGTATTTTTCTGCTTTCAGTTAATTATTAAGCACAATAGTCACCTTGCATCATTTATGCCATTGAAATACAAATTAAAAATGGCAAGAACATATTTACAAATAAGCATGACAAAAAATCACACCGTGTTCAATGCTACGCTTGTTATTAGTTGGTAGCAATTATTCTCTTACAATTCATTTTAACAAATTCATCTAAATTGCTAAATTATCACAATAGCTCGTGCAATGTAATAAAATATTTTATTCTCACGTCATTTTATTTCTATTTGAAAATTTTCAATTACAGATTCTGATTTTCGTCATTTCAATAACGCGTTTGTCGTGCTAATTTTCAGATTAACTAAAATTTTAAAGGTAACTTATGTTGGTTAAATTATGTTAATAAATGAATAAAAGTTGCATATAGAGCAGTTTGTTTTCAACAGCTGATTACAGGTTTGGAATATCAAAAAATATCAAAAAATAAATAAATAAATAAATAAATAAATAAATAAATATATATATATATATATAGATTACAACAGGAGCTGACAACGTTATAGTTGTGTCCTTCAAATCTTGTGAGGGAGCATTGGATAGTGACAAGACAAGCAAAGCTCGCCTCCAAACCAGCACGCCTGTGCAAAGCGGAAGCCCTCAGCAGCCTGAAAAATTTAAGTTATTTGATTTCAACAGCAACTATGAAAGCAAGGTTTTTGAACAATACAATTGAAAAATAAAAAATATTTTATTTGGACAATTCTGTGTGTAATGGCGGTGTAAAACCAGAATATATTACATATACTATATTCTCTTAATGTTGTGGACATTCATTAAGTGTGAAGAAGTAAAGTTCATCTGCAATCATAACCTTGTAAAATTATCACACATTTCCCTACAGCCCAATTCCTCATGCGTAAGAACCGCTATTCTATTATTTAATTAATCTAAAACGCGCACTTTAATTGTTCAAACTATCTCCTACAAATCAAAAGTAATTCAGCTGAAATGACTGAAATTCAACCATCTCAGTTGCGGATCTTAGTTGCATAAAGTATAAATAGATAAGATGTAATACAAGAGTATAAGAGGTGAAATTTTCAGATGCGGAAAGTCATCAAATTTAAATAATAAATCATATTGCATATATTTGTTCACATTCACATTTATTAGTATAAGTCATTTATTTAATATATATATATAAGAGGCACAATAAAACGTTGGATAACTTACATCTGAAATGGAAATGAAGTACAGATTCAACAAGTATACTCAATTTACATATGATTAATGACGACAAAACAAAAAAACTGCCGCATTCTCTTTCAGGCGCATTGTCCTCCAGCTTCGTTTGGTATTTCATTTAGGTTCTTGAAAAGAAAAATAAAAGCAAGAAAGAAAGCCTCTTCTTTAATTTCATCCATGTTTGCAAACAAAAAATTGAACTCTTATGTAAATTTTAATTAATTTCGTCTCTAACTAATAATTAAAGAAGAATTAATTATTAATTAAATCTCTAACGGCACAATTAGTGACGTAACGCTTTGCAAAACGTTTTGCTCTCTGCAAACTTTGACCAAGCAAAAATTGAAGCTTAACATGCAAATCACTACAACAATCTCACTTCAAATTTATTTGTTGTCTTTTTTTAAAATTGTAAATTAAAGTAAAATAAATAAATTGCAAAAAAGAAGAAAAAATGTTATTTTTTTAGCATTAATCCACAAGAAACTTGGTCTACTGGTTGGTAGGCTTGCTTGAGCTATTATGACCTGCAGCATACGCCCCGACCGTGTGCAACAGCTTGAACCCTTTGCTTATTGCAAAAAATTTCATCAAAAGCCATTAGCTTTTGTTTAAAACCGAATTGCACTACAGTTTGCACTTTGTTTAAAGTTGTTTAAAATTAGTAAAAACAAAAAAAAACAACGTCGCATACTCATGCATTATTGCGCTTGTTTACCACGCAGCAGCTAAAATTCAGCCAATCACTGATGACCTGACGTCACGCATTAAAACGCTTTTCTGCATTGGCGACTTGTAGAAATTAAACTATCAACATTAAAGTAACTGTTCTCAGATTGTTGACCAGGACTGTTGACTGTGCTGTTGGGTTGATTGTTGCTGTTCTTCGTTTTCGGTAAGCTTTTTTGCTTTTGTAGTGAAGATTTGTTTGTGTAAAATTTTCCTCTGAACTCTGATCATAATACATCCATCCAGTCGCTTTTTTATTTGATGTTTAACTAACATATCTATCAGTTTGAAAAAGTTAATTCTTTAAATAATAATAATAATTATTATTATTATAATTAATCTCATATGCCGGTCCTTAAATTGAAAATTACGAACTGATCAACTAGTGGATCAAAGAAAAAGCCGTTGGTAATATTTACAATTTACAATCAGTATTGTTTGGATAATTTTTCATTGAATTAACAGTTGATTTCAATTTCATTCTTCTGCCGTTTATTTTACAAATGTTCTTTCATTCTTACAGCCTCCTTTGAAATGATTTGACAAAAAAAGTCGTCTTCCTATTAAATTTCTAAACTGAACTTTGAGCATGATAAAATTTCTTCTTTGAAATATATTTTTAACATTTTTAGAAATTTGAAAAATTATCCGCATTGCTGGTCACATCTACAGTTTTTCAAAAATGTAAGTATCATTTTTATATTTGGAAAAAAACTTGAATATTTTTATAAATTTTCATTACAGTAACTAATGTTAAGTTCAACGAAAAGTAAAATTTAATGAAACAAAATTAATAATCTTGATCATGATCGAAAATAATTTTGATAAAAATAATTATTTTAGTTTATAAAAATGGAATTTTTAAAAAATATTTAGTTGTGCAATTGTTTAAAACAGATTAAAATGTGTGTAATTTAGGAAAGATATCGTGATGAAACTGTTCAAAGCGGCTTGCGAGTCTGTTAAACCAGAAATTCTCGTTGCAGAGGTAGGTATTTAAATAAATAATTATTGTCTGTTGGAAATTATGATTGTGGACTTTTTTTTAAAGAATCTGATATATGAAACAAATCCGGATCGAATTTTCATCCCATCCAATGGTAAAAGTTACGTGCTGAACAACAACGTGTACATTGTTGGCTTTGGAAAAGCTGCTTTTGGTATGTGTCAGAAAGCCGCTGAAATTGTAGGCAAACATCTGGTCCGGGGAATTGCCAGCGTTCCAGTTGGAACCATGGAACAACGATTGAAAAGTGGACCGGTGGATGTGCACCCACGGTTGGAAGTTTACGAAGGTGCCAAAGATAATATACCTGACGAATCAGCACTTCGAACGACGAATCGAATTTTGAATATGGTCCTTCCGCTTAAAGAGGATGCAATTTTGCTTGTTTTGATATCAGGCAATTGATGTGTTGATGATTTGAAATTTTCAGTTCATCATTATTTTAAAAGTACTTTAGGTGGTGGATCTGCATTGTTGACATGTCCGATGCCAACGATCAACTTCGACGATAAAGTACAATTGATCAAACGATTGAGCAAGATAGGAATAACGATTGACTTATTGAACATACTGAGACGATGTTTATCCCTTGTAAAAGGTGGCGGTTTGCTGAAAATGGCTTATCCTGCTTCGGTCATTATTATTATTATTATTATTATTATTATTATTATTATTATTAACATAGTTATGATTTTCATTATTACTACTACTGTTATTGTTGTTGTTTATAGGTGGTTTCTTTGATTATTTCTGATGTCATCAGTTCAGACTTGGAAATTATAGCCAGTGGTCCAACTGTACCTGTTTCACGTAACTACCAGCAAGTGTGGAATATAATTCGACATGTCCGTCAGAATGAAAAAATGCTCGATGATGATAGTATTGCGAAATTTCTCAGTAAATTTTTAAAAAAAGCACATTGAAATCAATCTGAACAGGAAAAATATTTTTAAAAAACTGTTTCAGAATCCAATCTTCATCGTGTTCATGAAAGCGGTGTTCCGTTGTATCAAAATGTTTCCAACATTATCATTGGAGATAATGTAAAAGCGTTGAATGGGCTATCTGAAGAAGCAAAAAGATTAGGATTTACGCCTATAATTTTGACTAGCCAACTGAGAAAACAAACGGCGATGTTTGGATATTTTTTATCTGAACTGGTCTTGCGTATATTTGATTTTTGTGGAGGCAACTATTATTCTCATTTCTTTGAAGCATATGGTATCACAAGTGAAACTTTTCAGAATATAAAAGTAACATTATATAAATTGTTCTGTTTACTTCGTTCAATTGATTAGATGTTGTTTTGTTTTAATTGATTTAGAATATGATTGATAAGAAGCCAGTCTGCCTCTTGTGGGGAGGCGAGAATATGGCCTGTGTTTATGGTAAGGGTAAAGGTGGTCGCAGTATGGAAACGATTCTGTGCTTTATTAAGGCAATGCAAACTCAAGGGGCTTCCATGTATATAAAAAGTTTAATGTCAAAACAATGCGTAATTGCTAGTTTGGGAACTGATGGTCAGGATGGTCCAACTGATGCTGCCGGAGCGATGGTCAGTTTAAACCAACTTAATTTATTCGATCAATCAGAGGTAAATAAGGCAGTATTCGAAAGTGATTCATACACTTATTTTGAAACCGTACAAAATGGAGCCTGTCTGGTAAAGACTGGGCCCACTGGAACTAATGTCATGGATATAGTATTATTATTGACTTTACCATCTAATGAAAAATAGTTAATTTTATCACACTTTATTATTTTTATGAAAATTTTACTTTTTCAGATATATGCATCCTTATTTGTATTTTTTTATTTGTTTATGTGAAAAGAGATGATAATGAGAGTTGTGGTGGTGCTTGTAAAATTGATGCCGTTTCATTCAGGAATTGTTATTAAATCTATTTATTAATAAATAAAAAAAAATTAAAAAATTGTACACTTTATAAGCATATGTGATCTGACTAGACTGTACATTATTGTTTGATTCATAAATAAAAGATTGATAATAATATAATTAATTAACTGGTAAATGTATATATTTTATAGTGAACTTATATATGATAGAATACATGGTAGGCGGCTAACATGAAAGTTTCGAATAAACAGATTGCGAACATGTGTTTCTAGCTACGATACAGCTGAAGGTGACAGATCTATCATTTATAGCTTGTTTTGCCGCACCGTATATTTTAACCTGTACGCTTTAATCGTTAAACAACTGAGAACAACCACTATTACAGTTTTCTACTAAACACAATTTGAACAAGAGCAAACCAGTACAAAGAAATTTAATATATTCCCAATATTGTGACTTAAAATACCAAACTCCAAGCATATCAATTTTTGATTAATGAAGTCAGTATTTTTTAACAATAATGTAATATATGAAATATTGTTATTTCTTTATAAGTGTATATGCATGTGTATTTTTTAATAATTGCATTTTGTCTACCACTGTACTACAGGGATGCTTTTCAACAGATAAACAGCTGAGAAACTAGAAAGTGGTCAACAGATTTTTACTTTACTAATTAAAATGAAAATTTTTTTATGAGCCTAAAATAAAAAGCTATGAGAGTGTAAAGCTTAAGACCCTGTGAAGAAACCGTGATTTAATAGAAAGATTAATTTTAGTTGTTATAGTTTTAACGCCACATAAATTAAGCGATTGCGTAATAGCAACTCAAGTTGTCTTATCTGTCAAAGAGAACTAAACCTAGCAATAACTTCAATCACGTGATATCCAATTTACTTGCAACAATTTGGGCATGCTATGCGATGTTGTTTTAGGCAACAAACGCATCAGGATTACAGCAATTAAGTTAAGGTATCACAACATCGTTCATTGTGAATTCTTGTATCTGCATCAACGACATCAACAACAGATGTTAAACTATTTTAGCAAATAACAATGCCACAAACAGATTTAACATTAATATCCATCGCATAACAAATGCAATTGGTGAAGTAGTATCTCATAATAGGCACAGTGAGAAGCAAAACGTGGGCTTCAGCACGAGCAAGCTCTAGTAGAGGATGCGTCTAGGCAAACAGGCGTGGGGAGACAAAAGTAGTCAGAGCAGCTATCCATATCCAAATGGAAAACAAATGCGGAACAGCAGCTGCAACTGCAATCCGGTAAAGGTATGCAAGCTAATTGATTGCAGCAACAAGTATGGAAAGTAGTTTTGAAACATGCCTTCACGTTCATAGCAAAAACAAGACAGATACGCGAAAACTATTTACTGATATTATCAAAGCAGCAACAACACTGTACAAGCAGAATATAGTATTATTTGAAAAGTTTTAAACTTGCATTATTTGTGAAGAACTAAAATAAGCAAAGCCGCACCACGGAATATCCTTTCTCACACCGCTCCTCCCTAGATCAGATAATTTATTATTCAACTACTCTACAAATTCCACTTCAGCAGTGCAAATCAAACTGTTGCAAGTTACAAAATTTCTTCTAATTGTAAAGCATTAAAAACATCATTTTACTATCTCACCTACAGTACACTTACGTACTAATTGTTAATTAAATGCAAATAAAAATCGAGGACATGAACAGCAAAACGTGAAAAAGTAATAATAAAAAAAGTGAAAATGAAAAATACATCTTACCGTACAAGCAGGCTTTGTTTGATGTTCGTGAAAGCAAAATATGAAAAAAGCAAATTTGAATTTTTCATCTCCTGCTTGGCCGTATGGCTTTTCAACAGACAAAAAAAGCCGGCATTGCATAATTCAATCGCTCAACTTTATCATTCTAAAATTATGCCAAATAAAGTTCACAAAGAAACGAAGAAAATTATTGAACTCGTATGCAAATTTTTGTTTATTCATTTGTACTGATCATTTGAAGATCAGAGAGTCTATTTTGGAGCGCTTTCATTGGCATAATAATTAGTTGAAAATTGAGAAGACACAAAATCAAAATTTGCCTTCTTTGCATAGCGTAAACAATTAAATAAAGAAATTAATAAATTATAAAATAAAAGTTGTATGTATTTTTTATTTCGTTAAAATTTAAAAAAAAAAGAGTCAGAAGATTAATTCAACAAACGGATGAATTCAATTCAAAAATAACCCCTTGACAACAGCTGAATGCAAATTAGTGAAACGTCCACGGCCGCGTAGGACAGAAATTATATTTCAAATCCAATAGTAAATATTCATTGTTTGACGGTAAATATTGAAAGAAAAACTTTGAATTTTACAGAATTTTAATTCAAATAAATTTCCGACAAATAAAACATCAAAGTTATTTTATATTTAAAACATTCAATAAAAAAAAGCAATCATCATATGAAATGAGAAAAGTGATGACAGTTAAAAGTTTATTAAAAATAATTAATACATAAACAACCAAATGGAAGTTTTTCAAATCAATCAATAAATTTGCATATTTTTATTGCAATGTATCAAAAGTGCAATTGTGCGCATTGTTAGTGGTGAACAATTACTGAAGAGTGAATTTTCAGGCAACACAAAAGTCCCACAAGCTGTCACAACAAACAATTCAAAATTTCAACTTCAAAAAGTGTTCAATAAAAATTGACTCAGAATGCAAAGGCAAATTGTAGAGAAAGAAAAAAAAATGAAGAAAATCAAATGGGAAAATTACCCAAATTCACTTTTGTAATGTACAAAAAATTATGATGACCCAGTTTATTTTTTTAAAAAATTGCGCCAAACTGATATGGGTGGAGTGCAACTGAACGGAATCAGTTTAAACAAATCAAACAGTTGCTCTGCTATTTTGAACTTCAATTTCAGACAGCGCTGATTTGCATATCAGACAGACAGTAAATATCGCGTCGGATAATTTGAGCTGATTTGTAAAAAATCTGCGCTGAAAATCTATTCTGAACGCCAGTGAACAATAATCAATTTGTAACTGCCATTTTTCGTTTCATGAGCTCATTTAAAACTGGAGATTAATTTCATTCCCACTTGCTCATTATAACTAAAATTATTTCAATTAAGGAACAATTATTGAAATGAAATTAATATCACTGATTTGTTGGACATTTTCTGAAAGTTTCACCTTGAAAATAGAAATTATGTTTACTTTTAATGAGAAGAAAAATTACATTTGAAATTATTTCATCATCATGTCGATTTTATGATAATTGATTTCAACGCTTTTCAGACGTGAAAACTGCAAAACTCGCCCCCATACATCAAATAATTATTTTCACATGCAAGATTCACTCATTTGTTTAAACATTTTTCATGCTTGTCATTCGAACATTTATATGCGGTCCAGTTAAAATTTTCATTTTTGTTTATTCACATTCAGAACACTTCACCAATGCAAAGCAGCGCAATTGAAAATGACCAACTTTGCAATAAATCCTTCGTAAATAATCTACTAATCTCTAATTGGTCCCTTTAATTTGCCTCCTTTTTATTTGATCCAGCAACAGCACAATGCAAATAATCACTTTCCCAAATAATTTTAAATGTAAAATATTTACTCTTTATCAGTTGATTATTTCATATTATCATTTTAAACAATACAATACAACATCGTTTTATTTAACTAATTGATGAATTATTTTCACTTTCGTTTCATAACAGTAATTGGTCGGTTCCGGGACAATTTTTTCCCGCGTTTTCTGATTCTGATAGTGTTTTTCTTGGTTCAAATTTTTGATTTGCTTAAAATTCTCCTCTCCAACCTACATTTTCCATTCTCAATGTAAATAATAAACTGGTTAACAAGTAATTTTGTTCTTCGCTAGAAAGAAACTAAAATAACATCAAGTAATTGAACAAACATTTTCTATTTGTCAATAAAAGTGCATTACTTCTGAATTTTATAGTAAATTCATCGTTCTGAATAAAAGCACCCACCAACAATACTGTATCATAAAAAATTATGCTTGCTTTATGAAAATATACAGTAATCTGACAACATGATGTACTCGGTTAAACGATTTTTTCTTCGTTTGATGTAATTCTTTCTATACCACAGAATAGTATTTTATACCTTTTTCGTACAACAGTATACGCAATCAATATTCAATGCTTAAAATTTGAAGAGAAAAAATTTTCAACATATATTTTTTAGATAATAATAATAACCTTAGTTTAAATGCAAAACCTTCAGCAAAATCTCGTTACATACATGTTAAAATGACAGCCATGCCAACTTACAATTAATCTAAGATCTTGAAAGTCACCAACTGAGATAATTCTTTGAACAATACCGCATTCCCAGTCAACAGTTTAAATTTTGTTCCCAAACTACAGTTCGTAACACTGTGTGCAAATTGAAATTCAAATAAGACACAATTTATTTGAATATTTTATTCAGTGTGTTTCACCAAGAAAACAATGCAGCACTGATGATTCATACCTGAAAAATAATTTTCATTTGATCAAACCAAAAAGTGCACAAAAATATATTTATTATTACTCAGTCCTTTTCTTGAGCAACGCTTAATGGGTTGCTTTTCAAAAATTCTGCAAAGGCTTGGTATGGTGATCGAGTCAATGCTGCCCCTTTCCAAAGATCTGGCGTTAAATAAGAATAGGTAGCTGCAATTGCTGCGTACGTTGCTTTAGCTGAAATTTGGATAAAACAGCGAAAACAGAACAGCATACAAACAATAAAATAGGAAGAAAACTTAAGTCAAAAAGATAATGTAAAACGAACCGAAATTGCCAAGTGTGCCAGTAGAACCTTTTGCACAAGTGTAACAATCATCAATGCCAGCCATCTGCAACAACTTTTTAGGAACTGGCGCAGACACAATTCCAGTTCCTTTTGGTGCAGGTATTAAGCGGACCAAAACAGACCCGCATTTTCCAGTCACCTGTATATTTTTTTCATAATTACAAATATACATAAACATAACAAATACGTTACGCAACATCACTCACCTTGCAAGGAACTGTATGCGGTTTGCCAATCTTATTGCCCCAATAGCCACGCCGCACAGGTATCACAGACAATTTTGCAGCAATAATGGCGCCACGAATTGCTGTAGCCACTTCCTTGGAACATTTAACACCAAGACCAACATGACCATTGTAATCGCCAATGGCAACGAATGCTTTGAATCGGGTTCTTTGTCCGGCCCTGGTCTGCTTCTGTACTGGCATGATCTTCAGCACGTCATCTTTTAACTGTTCGCCGAGTAGAAAGTCAATAATTTCAAATTCCTATAACAAAGTGAAATGTCAAATTAGTATGCGTACATAGTTATCACTTTCAGTGCATTACTTTTATTGGCAAAGAGTGAAGATAAATTTCTTCCAACGTTTTGATTTTCCCATCTTTGACAAGGCGACCAAGCTTAGTTACTGGAACCCATTCTTTCGCACCTTCTTTGCCTCGGGCTCCACCTCGACCCCCACGACCTCGCCCACGCGAACCACGGCCACGACCACCGCGACCACCACGCCCACTGCCGTAAAAGGCTGAGCGACCAAAACCGCCGGACCCTCCTCCACGGCTAAAGCCAAAGCCTCCACCTCTGAAACCACCGCCCGAACTGTCCGCAAATCCACCAGAGCTGGCAAAGCCAGCTTCAGCAAACCCAACGCCGGGATCAAAGCCGCCACCAGTTTCTGCAAATGCGGCAGTAGCGTCTGCAAAAGCATTAGAGCCGAAGCCTCCGTGAAAACCACCTCGATCAGTCATATGAATATGTAGCCTTAAACAAAATTTTTAAAATGAATACAACAAATTCAGAAAGAAATCCAGAATAATATATAGCAAATAAATATGAAATAAACAAATTCAAATACAACTAGTCAAGTCAGATTTACAAATATTCTAAGCTTTAAGTCTGCATAATCAGCTTTTACTAGTTGATAAACATTGTATAAACTGCTTAACAATATGCGAAATAATTATCTGAACAAAAACAAACATGGTAGAAAAAGCAAACCCAAAGACCTGCTCGAAATTTTATGCACAATTCAGAGTATAAAAATAACAAGTTAATAAATATGAAAAAATGAAGTGCCCAAAAGTCAATTTCATAAGAAATTTATACTTAACAACAAATGATAACGCACTTACACGCTGTCTACAGTATATAGTAAAAGAAAAGTAAGTATAAACTTTTATTACAGAAAATATACCTACTGATCACTTAATTTGCTCAAAAAATTTTACTAAGCAAAAAATTAAAAAATATATACAATTAAATTGATAAATTACTCATTTTTACCTTAAAAAACGATATATACGACTTCAACAAAAAATCACTACAGGTATTTGTAATGATCGTAATAGAATAAAAAATAAAGTGGATTGAAATTATAAAATATTTTAAATTAAAAAATTCAATAATTTTCAAACTAACATTACGTATAATTGAAAATCAATCTATTGAAAGCAAAATTTTAAAAATACATGCAAATGTGTGTAAATAAATATAACGGCACATTGATTAACAGCTGAAATGTTGGACAGCTGGCAAAATGAACACTCATAATAATACGTTCCTTTTATCCTTCTGTAATAAGCAATAATAAATGATCTGTAGTATTCAACTGCATCTTACAAAAGGTGTTCGTTCATTTTGCAATGGAAATACAACATAAACATAAGTAAAAAAGCCAGCCAAAAAACAGCTTTATTCTTATATTGAATTTTGTATGGTTTATGTATGCATTTTAATTTTGTTTTTTAAACAACAAATTATTTTCGAACGATGCAAACGTTTTTTCCTGCTGTTGAACCACTGTTGAAATGAATCACTTGCTCGTCCTGTTGGAGACTTCAGACTGTGCTCGAGAAGATTCATTTATAAGTTGCTCAGCTATTTCAGGTCTCAAAGGTGCATAACGGCTGTATTCCATTGAATATTCTCCTTTGCCTTCGGTCAAAGAACGCAGTTCAGTGATGAAGCCAAACATACAATTCAGTGGAGCTTCGCAGATGACGGAAAAGAAATTTTCTATTAAATCTGTGCTGATGATAACCGCTTGTCGCTTGTTCAATGCGGCCATAACGCTACCTTGAAATTCTGTAGGACAAGTAGCTTCTATTTTCATCACGGGTTCCAGAATATGCCAACGGCCATCGCTGAAAACTAAAATTGATATCCAATATGAACACTCACTAATATACAGTTCAATTATTAATAAACTGAAAAAAACAACATATAAATAAATATAAATATGTACATAGCATACCATCATTCATTGCAAATTTGGCAGCCAGAATGAAAGCAATTTCAGACGAATCGACAATGTGATGCGCGCCATCCTTTAGTCGAAAACGAATTCCAGTAACCGGAGCCCCGATCAGTGGTCCCTTCTGGCAAGCTTCACGAAAACCCTCAAAAAATGACAAAAGATGACATGAAAAGAAAAATTATTTACAATAATGACAGTATTAAAAAGAAATTTTAAAAAATCACACCTTGTCAATTGCCGGCATAAATTGTTTCGGTACATTTGTGCCAATGCATTCGTCAACAAAAACTAAATCTAAATTCTGGTTTGCGGGCAACGGCTATAAAAGAATTAATTATAAATAAATTTCAAGCATTTGCCGAGAAAGCACAATTTCAGCTTGCGTGATCAGATAGAGTTTTAAAATTATTACTAAGTTTGTAATAGTATTTCCGTGTATAAGAAATGTTCGATTGAGCAATTTGAATTAAAAGTATCACAATTGACTAAATTAAGCAATAAAATTACCGGCTAGCAACCCTATCACGAAGGAAACAATATTGAACCAATAAAATAACCTAATCAATTAGCCAATCAAAAAATGTGAGCTAAAGATAATTCACGAAAAAATCGAGCATGCAAATCATCACCTCACAGACTCCAATCACGCGACCGTATTGCCCATGACCGCCAGTCTGCTTTCGATGCCAGTAATCAAAGGCGCATTTTTCTGTAAGGGTTTCACGGAAGGCAACCTTCGGCTTACCCAGCTCCACTTCACAATTGTATTCGGCTTTCATCCGCTGCGCGTAAACTTCGAGCTGGAGCTCGCCCATACCAGATACGATCACCTCTTTCGCTTCGACGTTGTATTCACGATGAAATGTTGGATCTTCTTTGCAGAATCGATTCAACGCTTTCAAAAAATTATCCGCATCCTTTTTCGATTTTGGTTTCATTGCCATCGATACCACAGGTTTTGGAACATAAATATTTTCCTGTGAATAATTTGAAATACAAAAACTCACATCAAAATAAACAAAAAACAAAAAGAGCCAAACAAAAATTACCAAAGCTAATTTTCTACTTGCATCGCTTAAAAACGTATCGCCAGAAGCGCATTCCAAACCGAAAGTTGCACAAATATCACCGGCATAAGCTTCTTCAATGTCCTGAAATGTAATTTTTGAATAAATTAATATTATCAAAAAAATAATATCCATACCTCCATTCGATTTGCATGCATGCGAACCAACCTCTGCACGCGTGTACGTTTCCAAGTTCTGCTGTTCACAATTGTCGAACCACGGCCCAACCGACCTTGATATATTCGAAAATAAGTCAACTGACCAAATTTTCCAGCCTCAAAAAATATGATACAAAATTTAATATGAAAATAAAACTTAATTTAAACATACCTCCAACTTGAACGCTAAACCGACGAACGATTTCTGATCTGTTCTACTTGGATCCAAAAGCTCTTGGACAACATGCCCACTAAAAAAAAAATTGAAATTTTTCTCACACCAAAAAAAATAACATTTTTCTTTCCGTATTATAACTGTATTAAGAAACGTTTAAGCTATTTCATTTTGATTTAACTAATTTTAAAGTAAAAAGTTTTAATGTAAACAGTTTAAAGCAGATTATAAAAAAGAAATTGATTGAGTGGTGAATAGTCAGAATAATAACCACCAGAGAGCAAGATGTGTTCAAAGATGAACAACCAAACGTCGAAGCTTGGAAATAATGATCACGAAGACAGCGGCAACAAAGTGAAAAAATACCTCACCGAAGATGATCCGCTGTACGACGAAGTGAACAGTGTTACGCAAGAAATTTACAACAATGTGCTTGAACAAGCAGAACAGTGTCAAACTGAAGATACTCACTGGAAGTTGTTCTATCAGCAGAATGACATTGTCAAATTTTACAGTCGTGAAGTGGAATGCAAAGATGTGGTCACTGATCCGGTGATTGCAAAGTTCTCCATTCCGGGAGTGACAGCCATGGAATGTGGACAGTGCTTTTTCAACCCGCAGTGCAAGCGAACCTGGGATAGTCATCTGGATTCGTTGGATGTTCTTGAACATCCGGCCGAAGATACGTTCATGCTGTACCAGTTGCAGAAACGATTCTGGCCTGCCAAACAACGTGATTCACTGTTCTGGGTTCATTTGCGTCGATTGCCTAACAAAGATCCGAAAACCTCCAGCACAGTGCTGGTCACGTTCAACAGTTCAACACATCCAAAAGCACCACCAGCAAATGTTGGCAATCTCGTCCGAAGTGAATTTTCCGGCTGCATGCTCTGCCATACGATCCAAGTCAATGGTGACAAATTGAAAGCACAAAGCAATATCACCCGACAAGATGTACGCTGTGAAGCTATTTACACCAATCAAATCAATCCTGGAGGCTGGTTTCCGAAACTTATCCTCCGAGGATTATACAAGCAACAGTATCCACAGTTCATCAAAACTTTCATCAAATTTACTCTGGATTATGCCAAGAATAAGCCGATTGAATTTTAAAAATTTCAATTTCAATTCATCATTATGATTAACAAAATTAACTTAAGAAAATAATAAATAATTATAATTTTCTTACTGCAAATGTTATTTATTCCCAAATAAATACAACAAGCAAAAAAAAACAAACATGCTTACTCTATTTCAATGTTGGCTAAATTTTCCACCTCGCTTGGATTGGGCAGATAATTGATGACAGCGTCAAGCAATGGCTGTACACCTTTATTTTTTAAAGCTGAGCCCAAACAGACTGGAACAAATTTTCTACTCAATACTGCTCGACGTATAGCTGCCTTCAATAATAATGCATAAGAATTTTAAAAAAATTGAAACTGAAAGTTATTGAAAATTGCTAACTTGTAGTTGATCAGCAGTTGGCTTCTTTTCCAACAAAAATAAATCGCCCAAAATATCGTCCACGTTGCTCACATGCTCTAAAAATACTGACTGTTTAAAAATCAAATCAAATCAAATAAATAAATTATACCTATCAATTCAAATAAACGGTCCTGTGATTCAGCTCTCATCTCTTTCGGTATCTCATCTTTGCGAATTACTTCCCTAAAATATTCATAAAATTATTCAGTAATATATTTTTTGTCGTTTTTTTAAATATATAAATCACGTAACCCTTGAGGGCCGTCAAAAAACAAAGCATGCTGATTTATTATGTCCACTAATCCCGAAAAATTGTTCTCCGTTCCAATAGGCAAATGCAAAAATGCAGCATTCAAGCCAAGTCTTTTCCTAAAAATAAACTATAAAATAATATCAAAATATATTTAAAAAATGAAGAAATTTTTGAAGGATAAAAATAGTTTATTTTCAATTATGTTTTCAAAAGCATGCAATCATAAAAATTAAAATGATGCATTAAAATAAAGATAATAAAAAACTTCAGATGTTTCATCAAATAATTAAAATTAAAATATTTATTGACAATTCAATTTGTTAATCGTTTCGCTATTTTAAGCTAAATGATCATTGCAATTAAGCGTTCAATGACCCAACAAGAAACATTGCAATTAATCATGTTTATATGCTGCTTGATGCCGTTGTTTTATTATTTCATCAGAAATGTGCTGAATTTCTTCAGAGCTGCATCTCATCATATATATTAGTTGAAATTTAAGTTTAAAACCTTGCTCCTAACCATAAGATATGCAACTCGTAACTTTGAAGTAATTTTTTTGTTCAAAAATGTTTTTTCCCATTCCAATACAAGCAATCTCTACACAGTATAAATATAGAAAATTTAAACAATATTAAATTCATATTTGAATAAAAAGAAACAAAAACACATCTAATTTGTGGTTTTCTGAAATTTAAGCTAAATTCATAGCAAAACCGTTTGGCATATGCATCTTGACATGGACTGTAGTGAAAAATCGCATGTATGATGTACATGTAATATGAGAAGCAAAGCTGAAAAAGAAAGTCTGATCCGGATATGGCGAACCTGTTTCACCAACATAAATTTTTTGTTTCTTCTCTTCTCTTGAGCCAAGTGCAAAGCCAGCTGAAGAAATAAATATGCCATATGCAAGCACGTGACGAGAAGCATGCGAAGTAGCTTTGGCGAATAAATCACCAAAAAGGCGCCATTTGACGAGGCACAGTTGTCGATTATTGGGAAAGTGAAGCTCACTGCGCCGCAGACAAGCCGTCGCCATCGGCTGCAGCTGTTGACGTCGGTCACTGCAGACGCCTTGGCGCCACACGGTCTGTGAGCAAGAATTTCGCTTCACCATTCATTCAGCTTCATTCAAAAGCTTTGCTGTGATACACTGACTGACATGAACGACCAAAATTCGAACCTGCCTCAGAAAACAACACCACGCCACACCCACGGTTTGGAACGATTCAAACAATCACTGAGATGTGCCATTCACGATGCTGACGAGAAGCCTTGGCTCAGTTATGTGGCTCTGATTGTTTTAGCTTTGCTAAGCAGCCCAAGCAGACGAATGAAGCTTGACGAAATTTACCAATTTGTCGAGCAAACGTTTCCCTATTACAGAAAACGTCGAGCACCCAACTGGCGCAACAGTATCCGGCATAATCTTTCCTTGAACGACTGCTTCGTCAAAGTGGCACCACGACCAGATGCACCAAAACGTAAAGGAAACTATTGGACTTTGCATCCAAACTGTGACAGCATGTTCGACCAAGGTACGTTGCTAAGACGGAGTAGGCGATTCAGGCTGGCAGATGATCAAAATCATCATCACCAACCACCACAACAATCGCACTGCTCAAATTCGTTGCTGACTGTAATGGAAAAGATCAACGACGAACTACGCAGATGGAAAGCCCAAGCAAATAATGACGATACAACAACCGCAGATGACAAGCCCATCCAAGTGGATTCTACATTCGCATACGAAACTTCAATGCCGTATGAGTATCAAAATTATGACAACAATCAGTATTGTTGCACTAATTACAAACCTGATTACAATTCTATGTATACTGTTAATAATGATCATTATTTTTATCATTCCAACCCATATTTTCAACAAAATCATAACGAAATCTATCCAATTTCTAATGTTAAAATTATCTCACCACCACCTCCTTGCCGATATTCCCAACCTTCTGAATCTTACTCTTATCATTATTATTCATGCTGAACATTGCTTATAACATGTACACTTTCCGGTGATATATCTCATTTATACAGAAATGTAAATAAAAACAGTTGTAAACAAAAAATTATTATTCTTTAATATTCAGAAAAAGAAAAGTTACTTACCGCATGGAATTAAGAACCCTGTGTGCATTTGCATTCTGTCGATCAAGCTTGTTGACAAAAGCAATAAATGGAACGTTATAGCGATTTATCTGACGGTATACTGTAAAAGTTTGACTCTGCACACCGGCAACGCCGCATAATATCAAAACGGCGCCATCCAATACGCGCAAAGCTCGTTCCACTTCAACAGTAAAATCCACGTGACCAGGCGTGTCAATTATATTCACCATCACGTTCTTCCAGTGAACATAAGTCGCTGCAGATTGAATAGTTATGCCACGTTGACGTTCCAACTCCATAAAGTCCATCGTTGCACCAACTTGATCCTTGCCTTTCACCTAATAATGTTAAATAATTAGCATTCATCTATACCATATATTTAATCTGTAATCTTTATAAATAATTTTATAAAATAAAAACATCTATTAAACAAACATTTAAATCACATCTATACAAAATTTCAAAAATGATATATTTTAACTAATAGAAACTAAAAAAAACTATCATTACAAAATATGAACTCAACAAAATAAACTACTTTTTCTACTTATTGTATTTACAAAAAATAAGCATAACAAATTTCAAATGACAATGTAATATTCACTGTCTTCAAATGCGTTTCCCAAATACAGATAAAACTAAATTTTTAAAAATACACTTTTCAACTTGAAATTTCTTTGGAAATACAGTAAATGTTAACTATGTTTCGCTCACAAAAATGATTAATATGAAAAATCAAAATAAAAGAAAATCTATGCATCTTGTTTTGTTTTAAGCTTTGCAGCATATTAACAATCTTTTGTATTCCATCAGCAGTTTCTATATGCAAAGCTGTCACTTCATTATTGTTTCAGATATTTTAAAACTGTATATTTCAATGATACAATAAAATGGTTTTTTGAAGTTATAATCAGCATAATGTTAAAATTTTTATGATATGAAGTAAAACAAATAACTGAATTTATCAAAAAATATATAAATTTATAAACCTTATACAATTTTCTTTCTACATAAAATGATAACCTTTCGCGTGAATGAAAATATGAGTGTTAAAAAAGTAGTAATAGAATACATGGCTATAAGCATTGTTCTTGATTGAAGTTTCTAAACATAGACCGTGAGATTTCATAAAGCGGATATATCAAAAAGAACAACTCAAGAATAGATAATGAAAACGAGAACAGTATACACTTAATAAATATTTACTTTTACAGTTATATTAATTACACAGGTATTTTAAAAGACATAAATATCAGATACCCACATTTTATTCATTCGTTATTTTTTTTATTCAAATATAAAAATTAGAATATTAGATTATGATTACAAAAATCATACTTCGTGCATTTCTTTAATTCTTCCGGCATAATATAATATGCGCTCTGTGACTGTGGTCTTTCCCGAATCGATGTGAGCTGATATTCCAATATTTCTAATTTTTTCAGATGGAAGAAATTCTGCTTCGTCACAGAAACAACGCAGTTGAAATTTTTTGGCTCTCTGTTTAAATCAAGTTTTTTAAATTTACATTACTAAAATTAAAACGCTAAATTCACCTTAAAAAATGCATGTTGTATGGTTTTCACAATACAGCTCATTTTGAGAACAGTAACAACTTCCTTTTTTAAATTTAAAACATATTTACTGTACTTTCCGTAAAAAGTAATAAAGTCTGTAAAATTAAATAAATAAAAAACAAATTATAATTGTTGTATGAATAAGACTAACATTATATCTACCCTGATATTTATGTTATTATTTTCAAATCAACTAAATTATTTCTTTTCTAAAATAAAGAAAAGATACCAATTTTATATTATAATATTTTTGCATAAACAAAAATATGTAAAATGTTGACAAAATTACAAATAAAAATTCATAATAAAATATTTTTTTATTTATTCCACTGAAAATTAGGTAAAGTCTATCAAAGGATACTGTAGTCCTGTAGGTTACAGTTTGCTGCAATTTGTTGTTTGATTAAAAAATTTTTTTCTGAATTGTTGGTATTGCATTTTCATGGTATGAATACTGGTTTTACTGAATTATAATGACACGTCATCAGAAAAATGCTACTGCTTCAACTGTTTATTCCTATCATGAACGAAAAAAAGATCAGAAAGCTTCTGGTTATGGCACACTCGAAGAACGTTTGGAAAAGGCTGCTTTAAAAGACTTCGACTGCTGTTCCTTAACCTTGCAGCGTTGCAAAGATCCAGTCGTAAAGTTTGTCGTTTAAGGATGTAGTTGGAATAAATGCAATTGTAATTTTTCTTTTAGTCAGGATGGATATTTGTTTGAATATGAAGCTATTTTGAAGTACATCTTGCATCAGAAAAAGGAAATTGCTCGAAAAAGTAAATTATATGCTAATTATTTGGAGAAAAAACAGGTTAGTTGATTTTTATTGTTTGTTATTTTATATAATTAACGTCAGCGATTATAAATTATACACGTGAGAAGAATATAAGCTTTTTTAGCTTGTTGTATTATTCATTTATGTTGTAAATTGTAATTTCTAAGCATATTCTTTGTTTAGCAAGAGGAAGTTGAAATGCAGAATGCGGAGTATAATAAGAAAGTGAGAAAATTTGTAGCATCAGAAGCTACACCTGCTCGTCGGATGAATGTTGAAGATGACAGCAGTTTAGCATCAACATCGACGGGATTAGGGAATCAAAAATCACGAAGCTTTTGGGTTCCTGGGTCTGAAATGGCAAAGGAAAGTGCTGTTGAAAAGCCAGATACTAAAGTACTATGTCCAGTTACTGGTAAAGAGTTAAAGATGAAAAATTTGACGCACATCAAATTTACCCTTGCCAATGGTATTAAAGAATCTGAAGTTTTTACAAAGAAGGTAATCAAAGAAAAATGTGCATCAGATGTTTCAGTAGTTATAGATGCAGTTTTTTAATTTAAGAAATTTAAATTGTCAGTTTGTTTGATTAATTTTGTTATTTCATGTGTAAGGATGTTTACGTGTGCGCTCTCACTGGTGACATTCTGACAAATTCTGTTCCATGTGCTGTTTTGAAAACTTCGTATTTTCTCTTTTTTACTTACTATTTCAAAATATACTTGTTATATTGATATCTTTTGTTTTAGAGGAAATGTAATCACCGTGTCGGCTTTGGAAAAGGTTGTTAAAAAAGACATGATTGATCCATTTAATGGTAGGAAGCTGACGGATAAGGATATTATTTTACTTCAGCGTGGTGGCACTGGATTTGCTGCAACAAATGAAAAATTGAATGCAAAGCTTTCTCGACCTGTTATGGAATTACAATAATTATTATTAAAATATCTGTATTTGTAACATTTGTTTCTGTATGTTTACAGTTGCATTACTGTCATCTAAGTGTATTTCAAAGTGAGAATAGTCTAATAAATGTAACATAAAATTAGATTTTCAGTATTATATGATGAATCACCAAGGAAATGCTGTGGCGATCGCTCATCCGTCGAAACCGCATGAAGTTGTTGCTCATGCTGAGGTTTTATTTCATTTTTATTTTGATTTACGTTTCATACATTGCCATGGTTTCAGGAACAGAAACGATCTTCTCATCTGATGGCTCCTATCATGTCACTAATAGGTCATGAAGGAGAAATTTATGCAGCAGCATTTAGCTACGATGGCACGATGTTGGCATCCGGCGGTTTTGATCAAAAAATCTGTACGTAATAAGGGTCGCAAATTGTATTTGAGAATGATCTGAATTTGTATTCAGTTCTTTGGAATGTGTACGGAGAATGTGAAAATTTTGCATTACTCAATGGACACAGCGGCGCCATTATGGAGCTTCATTTTTCTGCAGATAATGAGTAATAATTTTAATTAAGAAAATGTATAAAATGAAATTTAACTCAGTGATATCATTTTCATAGTGTGCTGTTCACTTGTTCGACTGACAAAACAGTGCGTCTTTGGGATATGGAGACTGGTGCCTGTCTTCGAAATTTCAAAGGTCACACATCATTTGTCAATTCATGCCATCCAGCCAGACGTGGTCCTCAGCTTGTCTGTTCAGGCAGTGATGATGGCACGATTAAAGTTTGGGATAAACGCCAGAAAAAGTGCATTTTTTCGTTTGAAAATGTATATCAAGTCACAGCGGTAACTTTCAATGACACCGCGGAACAAATTGTTTCTGGCGGCATTGAAAATGATCTCAAGGTAGATAATTATTTATAATGAATATTCTAGAATTTTTTAAAAAAATATGTATCACTTTTTTTATTTTCTTATTTGTTAAGGGAAAGACAATTAAAAAATAAACACCGTATTTGGAAATGCAAGTTTAGTTAACAATTCATACTGTAATTTTATATTTCGTAATGTTTTAATGCGAATATTTGTAAAAAATGCATTCAGATTTGGGATATTCGCAAAGAGTCACCAATGTTTACACTTCGTGGCCATGGTGATACCGTCACTGGACTCAGCTTGAGTCCCGATGGTTCTCACGTATTGTCAAATGCAATGGATTGCACAGGTGAATGGTTTATTATTCAGAACGGTCAAGATTTATATTTGATTAGTTTGCAGTTCGAATTTGGGATATACGACCATTTGCGCCAGTAAATCGTTGCGTTGCTGTTTTGCAGGGTGCTCAGCATAATTTTGAAAAGGTAACGTTAAAAATTATGCCAACAGAAAGAAAGAATAGATAAATATGATGGGAATTGTTGTAGAATTTGCTTCGTTGTGCTTGGTCACCTGATGGCATGAAAGCATCATCCGGATCAGCGGATCGTTTTGTTTATATTTGGGATCTGAATTCACGCCGTGTACAGTACAAACTCCCAGGACATTTTGGTTCAGTAAATGTTACTGCTTTTCATCCATGTGAACCAATAAGTAAGTTTTGACAGTATTAACGGTGGTGATTTTTTTTACTACATTTGCTTGTTTTTTATAGTTTTGTCCGCAGGAAGTGACAAAAAAATATTTCTGGGAGAATTAAACATTTAATATTTTAATATGATATTTGTTTTAAATAGAATAAAAATTTTTTGATACAGTGAAAATTTTTCATTATTTGTTGTGTTTTCTTATTTTTATGAATGCAAGCTGCATATTGTTGAAATTTTATTGCGAGATTGCATTTTTTGAAGAAAAAAACATTAGGTATAATATGCGCAGGGCTGTAGTGTGGCTTTCAAAAAGTACTTGCATATTCGAGAATCTTGCTTTCGAACATTGGCTACTTTTGAACGGCGATTTCAGCAACGGAGACGGCTTGTTGATTTGGCGAAACCGTCCGGCAGTGGTGATTGGTCGTCATCAGAATCCTTGGTTAGAAGCCAACTTGGAATGGGCAAAAGAAGCGGATGTTGATCTCGCACGGCGCCATAGCGGCGGAGGGGCAGTATATCATGATATGCAAAATATGAATGTATCATTTTTGACAACAAACAAGCGTTACAATCGACTGAGGAATTTGTCCCTTGTACGTCAAACTATTGAACGGATCACCAGCCTGCAGCTTGCTATCAATGACAAACACGATTTGCTTCTTTGTGGACACAAAGTGGATTTGTGACAAATTATTCCATACAACAATTATGCATAAATACTGACAAATTGATTTCAGATATCTGGTACGGCTGCAAAATTGACTTCAAATGCAGCTTATCATCATTTGACTGTCATGCTGGATGTAAACTTGAACCGACTTTCGCGTGCATTGAATTCCAATATCGTATTATATTTAAATATTCCTATTCTGAGATAAATAAACAGTTATGTTTGTTTTTTTTAGCGTGGAGTTTTGACAAATGCTACAGAAAGTCGACGTTCTTCGGTGATATCAATCCGGCAATTTCAACCCGAATTGGATTATGACCAACTTGTTGAAGCAGTAGTTGAAGATTTTGCCAGAAATTATGAAGTATGATTTCAACAGAGCAATATTAATAAAATGAAGACGTATGAAAATTATTGAAAAAATATTTTTTGTTCAGTCATGTCAGGTGGAAAATGTTTTCCACATCGATGATGCTCATTTTATGAATATATCTGATAATGTTGAACAGTTGAAAAGTTGGAATTGGCGATTTGGTCAGTCACCGAAATTTGTTCTCGACCGTGTGCTTCGGCCAAGAAGTCAATATGAATGTCGATTACGAGTCACTGTTGTGCATGGATTAATAGAGCGAATTGAATTGATTAAGAAAAACCAAATTTCTGCTGCTTTCAGCGAAGCCGCATTATTTACAGGAATACCATTTCACACGGACGCACTTGAACAAATAATCGTTTCTGCAATTTATTCATTGTAGAAAATATGTGAAAAGCGATCTTTTTTATTTTCAAACTGAATACCAATTAAAATAACTGTCCAAACAGTGTCTGCTTGTACAAACAAACAACGTAAGTTAAAAAAATTAAATTCTATAAATATTTGTTAACATTAAAAATGTTTTTTTTGGTTATCAAATTGAAGATAAAATGGCAAAATTGAAAGCGACGTAAAATTAATTTGCTTTAGATGCATTATTCAAACTTTCCAAGTTACAGTATGACAGTACTGTAATATTGTGTCAATTTTATTGTATGATTTATTACAGTTTTCAGTATAGAGGAAAGCAGTTTTTTATCATAAACATTAAAATTGTTTAAATTTGTACAGATCTGATGGTTATCTATTTTTTAAACAAGTTTTCTTTCGTGAAACAGTTTTACCAGTTTGATAGTCATGCATTACGTTAATCATGCATTCTGCGAAATTATTTTTTTTTTAACATATTATAAATAAATATTGTGGTTTAATACTAAAAAATCTGTACATTTATTTATTTTTTTAGGCGACTAATAAGAAATAAAGAATGGATGAAGGACGAAAGAACATTAGTGCGCGTAAAGCTATGCTTTTGAAAGAATATCAGCTTCTTCTACAGCGTAGCGTAAAATCTATTCGTGAGAACTTCACTGAAATCATTAAAATGGCAAGGGTATGTTTTTCTTATTCATTTGTATATATATATATATATATATATATATATATATATATATATTTCTTGTTTTTAATTTTGAAATTTTTAACTTTTCTGAAATAATTTTGAATTTAATTTTTTGAAATATTGTTTTTCAGATAGGGGAAGATGGTCAAGTAAGTCGTCTTACTGAATATGAACATGAGCTTTTTGAAATGCAAATCCGTGCAGCTAACATGGTATAAATTTGTTTTTTTTAAATGTATTCTGCTGAATTATGAAACAGAGAAATGAAATTTTTCTAATTTTTGCAGACTCACGCTGCTGAAGCGTTGATAAAAATGGTCACCGATTTGAAACAATTTCTTATTTTAAACGATTTCGCTTATATCAATGAATCCATTACAACTTCTGCTGTTCATAACCAAATTGCTCAAAGGGAATTTCGTGATAAGTTGATCGCCGTCAAAGAAGAAATGGCATATTGCCTTCAAGAGGCTGAACAAGAATATTACAACACTGCGTTGAAAAACAGCGTATCTGTATTTGATTGTAGCTTTAATGAAAATAAATAAATGACATGTATATTGCATTAAAATGTTCAATTGACCGCATGTAGGTATTAATCCACAGTTATTTATATTTACATTTTTCTTTCAGTTTAAATGGAATTGTTTTCAGTATTTGAAATTGAATTTTTAAGAATAAAAATGACTTTGGATGAATTCGGAACAGAACTGTACGTAGATCCATGGCAGACATTTGTATCCATAAAGGGAAAACTTCGTAAACGAGCATTCCGTTCACCAAATTTGGCCGAAGTAGTGAAAGATTACGAAGCGTTGGCGAATCGACTGTTGGACGAAAATTGTACCGAATATTCGGCTTTGTGCAGGATGAACATGGCAAAGTGTAAAAATCAACTGGGCAATATTGACCAAGAGGCAGTCGAATACAGAACAGCTGGTCGACTGTACATCCGTGCGGAGAAGGAGAAAGAATCTGTTGAAAATCGACTTTCCATGGAATGTCTTTACATGGCAATGCATTGCTACAATGAAGCAATCCGGTATGCAGTTGTGCAGTGAAGTAAAGTTAAACCATGACAAATTGTCTTCGTGGATTTCAGATTGCATTTGTCTCAAGGACAGAAGCTGCTAGCAGCTTCGTTATTAATCGAGCTTGGCAAAGAGTTAGCCTGTATGCAACATCCCGAAGATGCAATACAAAATTTCGAAAAAGCGGTACATCTTCTGGACACACATCCGCACGCTGTTGGACACGCCTTACGTTGGAAACTGTGCGTGGAGACGTCAGTTGGATTTTTAGCCGATGCAAGACGAACTTCAAACTTCTACAGGCAGATCGTCGAATCATGGCCGAACAGCGGTTCCAGGAAATTGCACTTGAATGAACTGGAAATTATTACTGTCATGCTTTTGTTAGCGTTGAAGCCGATCAATAGTGAAATGAACGATTTTGAAAAGCGGCTTTTGCAACGTTATTCAGATGAATCGAACGAGGCATTTTTCACAAACGAAGGTTCACTTTTGCCCAACGATTCTTACATCATCAGCGTGGAAATTTATCTTCAATTGAAGTCTTTCGTCTTGGCGATCAATAACAACGATCCCAGTGCTGCGGACATTGCCTTGACTGCCATGCATCATCACAATGTTAGTGTTTATTTGGTCGATTTTGGATTGCAGTTGATTGATTCGATAAGCTGAATTTTTTTTGTCATTTTTATCATTTAAATAATTATTAATTTCAGTTGAACGTTCATTTGTATTCTATTTTTGCAAGAACGCAAGGAAATGCAAAAACAAGAAAGCAACGCAGTGCATCACTATCGTTGATGAAAATAGCATAGAAATTTTTCAATTGCATGTAATGTTCCCTTTATTATTTATTAAAAATATCACATTATATTATTTTAATCATAATGTGCATTTATAAAATAAAAACAAAAAACAAATTTAACGCAATTAGTTATTTAAGTTATATAAGTTCTACAGTAATATAAATTTGGTAAATCACCATTGTCTAAAGAATGTTGGATGAAAATTGTAAATTAATGTTCAATTTATACAATTGAAGCATATTTAAAGTAAAACTTGATTATTTATTAATTTTTTTTTACATTTTGAAACTGATTTCAGTTTCAACAGTCTTGACAATCAGTAACTGTAATAATAGCAAAAAAATATGTTTGAATTGATGATCATTGTTTATGGTTTGAAAAAATGCGGCATTTTGATTTTGCTATAATTGCTGTATTTTACAAATTATAATTGTCATTTTGCGTAAATAAGTTGCCATATTATCGACGATTCATTTTATTTTTTTTTTATTTTTGTTTTTTCTTTGTTTTTGGCTTTTCATTTTTTACATTAAAAAACATATTTGTTTGACGTTCATGATGCGCGTTTGAATATTTAAATTTTATCGTTCAGCTGTGGATGATGTTTTTTTCATTCATAACTTTTCTTAAAAATTACGTTGCACATGGCAATTTTGCAGTCATATTTGGTTGAAAGTTTTCGTCATCTTGTTTCACAAGGCGTATCTTGTGAAAGAATAGTTTTTTCATTGTTAAATGCTAACTTGCAATTTGTGATGACTTACTGTTTTGCTCGCTTGATTATGAATTATATTTTTCAACACTCCTGAAGATGTTCTTTTTTACGTCTGCTTATTTTTAGTGAAAAAGCTACTGCCATTTTGATTCTGGTTACGTTGTGCTATTTTGTGGTTTTTCCACACTCTGACCAATGAACTGTCGGTCTGACAGCAGTATGCAAATTTTTTTTTTTTGGTTTTATAATCTTCTTTTGCTCACATTAATTGGTTCGCATTATTAGAATTGGTTCATTCTGCCAAAACTGATGCTTCAGTACCGTTGCGGGTATTAATCAAGTCATTGTTTTACAATGAATCATCCGTATCGTTGGAAGTGGACAGTGATTTTAAAGTCAGAGATGTTATCAACGCATATGCATATCGAACTGGTCACAATGAAAAAGATGAAGAATTTGTACTACGATTTCATGATCATTCTTCACTGAATTCAGAGGATCCTTTGCACGTACTTGGCGTCTATAATGATGAAGAATTGATCATATCTGTTCGAGGTAAGATTTTATTTATTTCACTAATTTTGTATAAAGAAATGAAAGTAGATTAATATTGTATGATTGGCATATTTAGTTTCTGCTGATGTGAAGTTCTTAGTCAAATTTCAGACGTTAGTGTTTATAGTTAGTTTAAGTTAACAGTGTTAGTTTAAATACTTAAATGAAGTGTTGAAACTGCGTATAGCAAAAAGAAAGAGCAAATGTTTATTTTATACAAGAATATCTTTTTCTGATGCACGTGAAAAGTCATCGCACTTTTGATCAATAAGTTAGAATTTTTGGGAATTGAGTGATTGTTAGTATTAAATTTTCATTTTATCTACTTTTAGATCATTTGTCAATTGATGCAATTGTATTATTTATTATTTAAAAATATCATTGTCATTTAATAAAACGGTAAAAATAACTGAATGACCTAGAAATTGTTATTGAATTTGGAATTGTGAAAAAGTGAAATGGAAGAACTTGTTTCCGTTGGTGGGCGTCATAATTATGCGAATTTGTACATTTCCATTGATGAAAGTCTTTGATTTAGTCTAATTGAATATAATTAATTATGACAAGTCGATTATGATTCCAACAACATCGGTTTGATTTTTATCTAACCACCTATTTATTATTGTTGCACAAGATTCTGATTTTCTTAAAAATGTTTTTTTAATCATTCTATGAATATTTTATAAATTTAATAAATCTGGATAATTTTTGTTGAATCATAAGATAAATGTTTGATGGTGTTTCTTTTTTGTTCGTCAGATAATTTTGATCGACAATTTTCGAAGCATAAAATTGTATTATAAAAATTGTAAAAATTTTGACAATGTTCAAATAATTTGTCACCTTGGTGGGAGAATTGCTTATTGAACGTGGTCGTATTTTTATCCGTCATTGATGAGATGGCAATTTGTTCACAAAATCAATGTTCATTATAATACAAATAATGATACCGTACTGTCCATTTGGTCACAATAGAACAGTTTGTCGATAATTTTGCTGGTGAATTTTGACACAGTTGATGTGAATTTGAAAAATGTTTTCGAAAATTTTCAAATGCAAATGTCCAACTACTGTTATTTCAAGTAGGAAAATTTTATTTATTAAAAACAAATAATAATAATAATAATAATAAATGTAGTGTGGATTAATTTTTATGTAAATTTTTTTGTTAAATGCATGTTGAATTTCTTTTATTGAATTCATGAATTCAATGACCTCATTTAAAAATTTATCTGAAACTGCGAGAAAAAAAATATATATTATTGGTGAGTTGAAAATTCCAATCTGGACACTTAATTGATCACTTCTTTGTTGTTGTTGTGTAAACAATGTTGATTTCAATTGTTTATCCAACTTTCATATTATCCGTATAGTTTTTGTGTTGGGCTGGTTTATTTTTTGCCGTCTCTCTTGTCCAGTCCAGTAGAATGTTGAAAAATTTGCATATATTGGTAATTAATTTTGTTTAAATTATAAATAAAAAAAAATTCTTTTGAAATTGTTCAAATGTAAATATGATGATGATGATGATGATTTTTTGTTGTTGTTGTTGTTGTCTTCTGTTCAACTGATAAATTGGTAATTGTGCAAATGTACGGTTGGTTAGAATAACGGCGTCGATGTATTATTTATTTTGCTGCGTGTAGTGATCTTTTAATGGGAAACAGTAATAGGCTGGATTTGTTTGCTTTTGCAGCAGATAATTGTAATGTTGAACATTATCTGTTTTATTGTATGCATGCATGGGCAACTGTTCAAGACAGCATTTTTTGGGCTATTCAAAATTGTGCATGTAAATTTTTTTTTCTATTTCATTGTTTGTTTATGTTAAATTTATTTCATAAGCTTTAACTTACTTGAAACACACCCGATCAACGTTGAATACTGATCAGCAAAATTGCTTGTTTGCTTACCATATCACTTTAATATTATTCTTATTCTTTGGTGATGCGGTTGTTGTTGTTGTTGTTTGTTAATTCTGAAAAGCTGCAATTGCAAAATGATTAAAAAGTGAGATTGTTGAAAATTGCCACATCTCGATGACTACAAACGCATCGGCATATTTTAAACGTTCACCCGGCCTCGATGACATATCCCGTATACAGATATCTTCTGTTGCCAATAAAATTGGTGAGTGGTAATTCAAATTAAAAAAAAACAATAAAATTAAATAATTGAATTAAATGCAATTGTTTTGTTTTTTTTTCATAATTAAAATATTCAATGTCAAGATTTTCTTTTTATATTTGCATTTTTTTCTGCTTTATTAGGAAGCTATTTGATTGAATACTTTGTTATTTAGTCAGTACCTCTTCTCAGCTTTATTTTTTCAATGACAATGATGCTTTTTGAAAAGTGAACTCGTTTTCTTTACCAAATTTATCATAACCTACATTTTCTGTAGTCTTCTGCATGTACAGCATTGTTATTATTATTATTATTATTATTATTATTGCTATTGACATTACTTTATAATACAATTTATAAAATTTGAATTTCACTTATGAATTACTCATTATAATGATAATGGTATTTGATTTTAGAGAAATTGTTTATTACAAGTTTGTTATTTCATTTTTAACTGTTTATTTATGATGAGTAATAGTTGAAATAATTGATCTTTTTCTTTCTTTCTTTCTCTCTCTCTCTCTCTCTCTCTCTCTCTCTCATTCTTTTCTTTCATATCACTGATGAACAGCATTTTATGATTGTTGTAATTATAAATGTTCTGTTTGATCAGAAACGGTTATCACGATGAACAAACAAAGCGGAATAATCATTTCTATATCCAATCATTTGATGATGCTAATTTTCCACGATGCTAATTTCAATTTGATTATTAATAATTTTAAATAGTTAATTTCGTCTGTATTTTTGTTTATCAATTTTTGATTTACGAGAGTATTGATTTTTTTTGTGTAAACTTTTGGTTCACTTATATTTGCCTTTGTGAAATTTGTGAAAATTGCACAAATGACATGATAATTTCTGTTTTGTCGTCGTATTAGCATAATTTGAATGAGGAACAATAATGCAAACACAGTTACAATCAAATAAAGCATTGTAATCTTGTGAATTGTTAAATTAATTGAAAAAAATGTTTTTTTTCAAAAATCAAAAATCATTTTTAACTTTAATAATTGTTTCCATTGGATCATTAAATTTTTGTCCAGTCTATTTGTTCTCGTTTATTCACAACTTTTATTTGTTGAACGGTAAGTTTAACGTTATTAGCGGATTATTAAGTCAAAATCATTTTGCAACACCGTAACAACTGGTTATTCACGTTTGCAAGCTTTTCCACTGCACAGGCTAGTTTGATTTAGCTGGGAAAAATATTTGACAAAAAAGTGTTTTTATTAAAAATTCATAATTTTCCACTATTAAAAATTTAAATATTATTTTATCCTTCATTTAAAATATGACAAAATTGTTTGATGCACAATTCATGTTTATGATTAGAACATTTTTATTATTCTTTTCAATTAGACATGACAGTTTAAATTATTTTGTCAATTTCAATAATCATCAAGTCGATCTGTTCTTTTTTCCTCCTTTGATTTTATTGATTAATTTCAGCTAAAAATAAATTATTTTGCAATTTTTATCATGTAATTTATAAAAAAATTGAAGCTATTACAGTTATCTTCTCCTTTATTTTCACTTATCAATATGTTAATTTTTCAGAAAATTGTTCTTTCTTTAATTCTTGATAAATAATTATTTATTTGATATATGTGTGTGTTAGTTTTGTATTATTTTTAGCGCTTAATTGGTCAAATTTAAACTGATAATAAATTTATTATTATTTACATGTGTATTAATTAAAAAATAAATAAATAAATAAAAATTGTACAATTTGTTGTCACTTTGTAATTCGTCTTTGTTGTAATATAGTTTGACTGGTCCGTTTGAACTGGTTAGCAAGAAGCAATTATTATTTACGGTTGAGGTTGTGCTTAAAATGAATGTTCTTACAACCCGGTTGTAGAAGATAAACTAGAAATTATTTATTGGCATTTATTGTTGTCAAATTAAATTGTCCAATAACTTTCAAGTGGAATAAGCGATATGGTTTATTAAGAAAATAAAAACTATTATTATTATTATTATTATTATTATTATTATTATTATTCATAATTTGTACGTCAAGTTTTGATTGAAAATTGTTCCCCATTGATAATGTTGACTTTGGTGAATTGACTTTGTGTAACTTTGATATTCAGAAAGTCATATTCATTTGTGCCTTACTGGTTTCAAAAACAGTCGCTCGCTGCCTTTTAGCGTGTGAAAAATGTTGTTAGCTGATTGATTGATTGGAAATATTGATGTTTATTATTGTTTTTTCGTGTATTTTTTTAGCTTTAATAAAATTGTATGAATTCAATTTTGCCAGTGGACAATGATGAACAATTGTATATGTGTGTAACAGTTGTTTGATTTTGGGAAAAATGATCCCGCATGATTGGTATATAAAATTATTTTGATTTATTGTTGTCATAGCTAGCCAATTTTCCAGTTTTGTGAAACATTTAAAATAGCTTACACGCTTTATACCTGCTACTCATTAAAAGCATTGTCGATTAATAAACTATGTCTTTTGTTCACCAATCCAATGAAAAAGTCAAATCTATGGTATTTTTTGAACACTGTATGCAGGGTAAGGCGTACCGATTATTATTATTATTAAATTAATTCACTTTTAAACTCTCTTTCTTAAAAACTTATATTACATGCATCATAGGAAAGCATTTATGAAAATGGTATAATGCATATATTTTATAGGTGAAGATAGCCGTCGCAGCCGTAATAGTTGGTGGTGGCTTGGTTCTGTGGCACTGCTAATCAGTTTGGTCGGTCTGACTGCTGTGTCTGTACTATTCGCATTATCTGGCGATCTTCCAGACGAAGTGAGCTCAATTATTAATTTTTCATTTATTCATTTTTTGCCATCTTTAATAATGATTCTTTATAGTTTGGTATCATAATTGATGCCGGCTCTAGTCATTCTGGTTTGTACATATACACATGGAATGGGAGAAAAAATAAAACTGGCGTCATAAAACAGTACGCACCGTCTTGCACAACAGGTAAATTATAAGAATGTATTAATGAATTAAAAAAATATTTCAATATATAATCACTTTATTTGATCTGTTTACTTTTTAATTATAATCTTCAACTTTGATTGCATATTTGTATTCTGTTTTATAGAAATTGGAATATCATCATTTACTGACAGTCCTGTAGATGCAGGCAATTCTTTGTTGTTTTGCCTCAACAATGCATCAGCTACTGTACCTTCTAAACGACATTCTGCGACAGCGATGTATTTAGCAGCCACGGCTGGCATGCGTATTCTCGAGTAATTTATATTTTTCTAGTTGTTGTTGTTGTTGTTGTTGTGCACAAAGTTTCATATTATTATATTTAATTATTGCTTTTCAGACTTCGTGATCCTTTGAGCAGCTGTAAAATAATAAATGCTGTCAGCAATACAATGCATTCGTATAATTTTCTTTTCAAAAATGCCAGTATCATAAGTGGTATTGATGAAGGTATTTACGGTTGGATAACGTTGAACTTTCTCAGCCATCGTTTGATGAACGTAAATATTATTAATACTTTTATTTATTCATTTGTTTATTATTAAATTGTTTGCAAAGCTATGAATTTTATTGTTTTAATTTAATTCAGAGTGCTTCAAGATTAAATGACATTCGACCATTGACAATTGGAGCTATGGATTTGGGCGGTGCATCAACGCAGATCATATTTGAAGTATGTTAAATTGCATTGAAATTGTTCAAATTTTGATAATATTTTATTTATTTATGCATTTAAGATAAATAACAGTGAATTTACTGAACGTAATTACTCGTTGAAGTTGTTTGGTGAAACGTACAATTTGTTTGTTGACAGTTACTTGTGCTGTGGTCTGAACGAAGTACAACGAATTATTCAAGCTCAAATTGTTGCAGTAAGTTGTTGTTGTTGTTGTTATTTATTTATCTTATCTGTTTTGCATAAATTATCTCATCCAAACAGGAGGACATGACAAATCAACAGCCCCTACATCCCTGTTTACCACTCAATTACACCATGAACATGACAAGTGAACAAATTTTTTCAATGCCATGTTCACTGAATCAAAAACCAAATGTTTGTTTATTTGTTTTTTTAAAATGTGTATTGTTTGTTTATTGATTTGAAATATTTAGAATGTATTACCGAATTATGTATTTCGTGGTTCTTCTGATCCGCATTCTTGTTTGATGAAAATTCGTCATATGCTTGACACTTCAGCTTGTTCAGCTAAAAAAGTCAAAATTCCAAAACCACGAGGAGAATTTATGGTGAATTTCAATAAATTATATACGGCAAATAATTAATGGCAATTTATTATTATTATTATTATTATTTTATTAGGCTTTTTCCGGCCTGTATTGGACTGCCAAATTTTTCAACTGCACTTCTGGCTGTAGTTATAACAAATTCTTTGAAAATGTACAAAATTATTGTGAAAAATCTTGGTCTTACATTGAAGCGGCCGCATATCCGTATAAAAAAACTTTTCTGCCCACCTATTGCTTCACTGGTCTCTATTCGTTGACTTTGATCAAAGATGCTTATCATTTTTCGGATGCTCAAATTCAAGAAATTAAATTTGTTAACGAGGTGAGTGAAAATTTCCATCATGATTAATTAATTTGCTTTTGTTGTGTAATGCAAATTTTTTTGTAGATTGATTCGACTGAAATTGGCTGGACATTGGGATTCATGTTGAACGCCACAAATCAACTTCCCGAAGAGCAGCCCATAGAGCATATTGGTCTGATTGAGTTTTCATTAATTACGACAATTTGTTGCATAGTTTTTATTGTTGGTTGTGTTTTTATTATTTTTGCATTGCATCGAAAATTCCACTGAAGTATTTATTATTATTTTCATTTTAAATTATGCCATTATGCACAATATTTGGAAATTGAACATCGATGATATTTTCAAGAGGATGGAATGAAACTATTCTCTGCATTTTTTACAGTGTGTGTGGGGGGGGGAGGGGTGGCAATTGTTGTTACTATTGTTGTTCTTGTTGTTGTTATTATTATTATTATTATTATTATTACTGTTGTTGTCATAGTTGTTGTTTTCACTATGAACCTGAGCTAGGTAGATTTTACACGTCAAAATGATTATTATAAAATGTGAAAAAATATTCCAATCAGAGCCAGAGTTCATCCAAAGAAATGTACCACCAAAACACACACAGCTAATATTTGAAAATGAACATTGAAAATTTTATGCATACTTGATTTTCAAGTCTTCGTTTCATCATGCAGTTAAAAACATATAAATATGTATATTGGAATAAATATAAATAAATAAATAAATAAATATATATATATATGTTTTATATTTTTCTTTTTTAAAATTTAATTTCAGATTCGCATGGAGCAATTGGAATAAATTTAAATATATTTAGATTAATGGTTTCAACTTTTCTACCATTGTCAGGATGTTCAAAGTGAAAATAAATTATGCATGTTGTCATCTTTCAGCTTGTGATGTTGTTTTCAGCGGATTTTGTCTTGAAAGCACACTTCAATTTTTCACCGGCTGAGATAGTTTTGGTCGAAATGAAAACTACAACACGAATCACGTTGTTCTGCTTATTTCTGTTGCAGGAGTTGAAATAGCGTAGAATAGGCAAAAATTTCCTCAATCCACTTTCAACGTTGTTCAATTCCAAGTCCAACTCTTTCGCTCTTACATTTACATCATTGTAATCTGAAAGCAGAGTTGTTATGGTTTGTTTGAATGTTTCAAATTTAAATATACCCTTTACCATATTCCACATATTGTCCAACAGCTAGAGGATTCACCGGAGATGAAGACATCCAAGTCATGTCGTTGTAAAATGAATCTGAATGTCTATCTCTGTATGTGCAAGATCTTCAAGAAGATTTAATGAAAACCATAATAAATTCCCAATCATGTTTCTGTGTATAATTTTTACTTGTAAATGAGTCTGGCGACACCTGTATCATTTGCGTCGACCAACGTTCCATCTTGACACATGTATACGTATTTTTTGTTGCAACTTGTACATAATCTTGTTTGTTGTGGACTGTATACAGTACCTATTAGTTCATAAATATTGTAAATTAATAAAAAAATTTTTTTTCATTTCATTCAATAATTTTTCAATTCATGACAGGACTGCTTTGAAAAATTCACAAAATAAATACAAACAATTTTTACATCCTTGTTTGTACCAGTTGACACGTCCTCAACAATTATTTCCCTAATGAATAACTGAAACAACAAATAAAAAATATTTATGTTAAAAAAACTATATTTTATTTATTATTTATTTATTAATAGACTTGCAATGTGCAAATAAATCTTACTTACCAGGATAGATGCATACTATTTGATTGGGGTAAATTTTGCCTTTCTTTACAAACACACTTTCATTGAACCTTTTAATGCTGAATCCAAATGCTTCGTAAATTGCTTCTTCAGCAGCTTGTTGAAGTTTATCATTGCCGAATGTTTCGAATTTGCTTAAAGTACATAATTTCTGTTTACATAAAAAATATACATCCAACAAATAGATGAATTTTTTGCATCATAATAAAAATAATAATAATGAATAATGATAAATATAAATATTGATTTAGCATAAAGAAGAAAAAACTGAAGGGTTAAATGTTTCAGCAAAAATTTATTGAGCATAATTTAAGTTGATCGATAAAGATTGATGGCTCTCGTTCTCAGTGATGCGTTTCAAATCAGCGATTCATTTGGTTATTCATTACAAAAAGCATAAATCAATGTCCACTCGACTTCTTCAAGTGTCAACTTGGATTGACGAGCTTTGACTATTCAGTTGAAAATTAAAAGTGAAAATTGTAACAGCCTGTTGTTCCACGTGAAGCTGTTTAAATTTAAACAACAAGAAATAATCATTCAGCAAAGAAGATTAAGCAAATTTTGTTTTTTTTTTCAAATGACAATCAAGAATAAAAGTCTTTACAATATTTAATATTCTGAAATTTTAAAACAAAATTTGCCCATTAGAGCAACATGTTTAATAACAATAATAATAATAATCAATGGTCAATTGGAATTTATCCAATTCATACTGAAAATACTTTCACGCTTTTTATTTTTCTTTCTAAATAAAAATCATTTACATACTGTATTTCAAAACAATTTCATCTATACTGTAATGTTAAATTTGAAAATTTTACTGTAGAATTCTTATACAAAAGTTGAACACTTGAAACTGGATCTATATGTGGAATTTTATTCATCGACAAAACTGTATATATAAATATATTTTTTTAGATTAAAATATTCATTTTATCAGTTTCTTTTTCAATATACAATGTTCATTTTGAATAAATTATTGAATTTCCGCAGTTGTTGCAAAAGATTTCCGAATAACGTGCATTCAGTAATTTCATGCGGCGGATGCGTTGGCATGCAAAATTTCACATTTTCAATTTTTCAAAATACATTCCAAATATGTACAAAATTTACTTATCAATTTCATGCTGAAATTGTAGATTTGTTTCGCTTATACAAACAGACGTAATGCGTGTTTGTCAATAAAAAAATTTTGCACTCGGTAAAATGCAGGGCAATTTTTTTCAAGAAAAAAAGTTAATTTAAAATTAATGATCTGTTTTTGTTATTTTGAATACGAATAAATACTTTCACTTTGTCATGTGGTAAAATTTTTTTAAAACAAAATGAAGTGCACAAATTTAAATGAAACTCAACCCAGTGAAATAATATTCATTTGAAAAGTTTGTGAATTTATGAAACTCATTATCATGTCATAATTTGTATAAAGCCAGAAATGTGAAAAAATATCAAAAAAGTTATTTTTAACAATGCAAAGCTTATTAATGGAAAATGCTGGTCGTCTTGCTGTCAGATTTGTATTGCTAAATTACCTGGCTGTCATGTTAGAGCACTGATTGAAGAGATTCGAATTCTTTTATTGATTTCACACATTTTTATTTTATAACAAGCTCAGTTGACGCAATAATTTTACAACATTGAAGATTATGCGTTCGTTTACAATTCTACTGTTTAAGTAATTTAACTAAACCAACACTTCGACTTCGACACTGATACAACTTGATCTGGTGTAAAATTGATTACAACTACGACTATTCTGCATAATTGTGTTGAAGTTCGCAGTGTGGAACAAGAGATTCATTTGCTGCATCATTCAACACTTTAAAACTTGCTCAAATAATGGAAAATCAAAATTCAATTTACATACATACTCGGTTATTTTGTTCTGAAGCAGATGGAAAAGCGTTAAAATTCGGTCAACAAATGTTGAATCGTCAACTTTGGCCTGAGTGTGTAATTCTTGAAACACATTACAATTAGCCAAATCTTCAACTGACGTTTTATCATTGCAAGCTTTTCCATTGGCATTCCATCGTCTCGTTGTTGCTATTGGAGGCGTATCGTTTTCGTTTAGCTGCTTTCGCTTTGGCTTTGCCGACCATATGCAACGCCCAAAAGGCAGACTTTGTCGAAGCAATTCCATCCGTTGGATGGTCATCTCGTTCAGCCGGCTTACAAGTCGGCTTCGTCTCAAAGCAAATGCAAAAGCACTGTTGCAAGCAAGAAACGTTGAAGCAAACAGATGGCGCTCAAATCACCATCGGCTGTACGTACTAGTATCCTGACCATTGATTGTCTTTGCTGCTGCTGTTGCTGTTGTTCAATGATTGAAATGAAAAAAAACCCCATTAAATCGTCACAAAGTAGTGTTGATGAAAGCTAACGGATCAAATAAAATCTTTGCGTAAATTTTTAATTGTTTATTTAAATCAAGTTCAAGTAGCTGATGTACACGTTTGAGCTTCATTTTATAAATATACACTGTTATTGAATCAATTTTCTGCTAGTGCTCAATATTTTCTTTGTTAAAGTGTGAATTTTTCTAACTTGAGCAACAATTGATTATTAAATAACATTTAAATCCATCATTATTATGGTGCAATATGGAAAAAATCATACTAAAAAAAACCATAATATTTAATTAAGATAAGGAAGACTGTAAAAGATTTTAGCCTATAAAAATTTCCATATGCAAATTAAAAGTTATTTTGTTATATAAACTGAAATTGTAATTATAAGCTTAAAGTAACGACTTTATTTATCACCATTAACCTTGATTATCTGATTTTTTGTTCATACTGTATGATAGTTGTTTGGTGTAAGTTGTTTGGCTGGTGAGTTGATTATTATGATTTAATATGAATTGTTTAAAGCTTAAATCATGATAATTCTATATAAATTAAATTTTTTAATCTTTGTCAAGTAGCTGAAAGATGGAAGGAATGCATGCCCTACACTAACATTGTGTCATTTCGTTTAATAGTAGCAGACATTATTTATGTCGCAGCAGTTAAATAAAATCGCTAAATTCAATTAAACAAAAAGTAATTTTATTTTTTTTATGTTGTGCAGAGCAGTTTCTTTGTAATTCAGTATGTGTCGATGTTATTTTGTCTGTAATTTTATTGTGTTTGGCACATTTGTGTGATACAGTTTGTGCTGTATTTTCTGTTATCTTATATTTTTTTTATTGTATTATGCGATCATAATTTTATTTTAATCGATAATTTTAGGATTTTTGGAAAAGATATTATACGAATTGAAATTATAAGATTTTAAGTGAAATTTGCGTACTATCGTACAGGTGCCATTGCATACAGGTCGTCACTTGGGCAAATGTTGAAAAATGGACAATCAGACGACAAAGCATGAAGGAAGTTTTGCAGAGGTTGAGTTTTTAATTGTTTTGGTAATTTAATATATTAATTTGTTTGTTTAGATGAGGAAGGCGTTGAAAGGGTTTTCGAAACAAGCACTATCATTCCAATCCAAAGAATCCAGTTCTGAATATGAATCGCAAAATGTTTCCAATCCAAAAGTGAATTCTCTTTCTCTGGAATTAGTTTAAAGTTATTTAAGATTTTTAATTTCAGATTCAAAAATTACGTATGCTTATTCGAGCAAAAGAGAAACGACATGAGGAATTGACAAAGAAATTTGAAACTTTGGACAAACGAGCAGAAACATTACGTCGACGATTGCATGAACTTCAGGTGAGGCAGCACGTGATGAATTTTATTTTGCTCTATTATTAAATTGTGATTTATTATGTATTTAGTTGTTTAATATTTGAATTATAAATAAATCTCTGTTTTACTTGGGCATTATTTTGATTTCACTTTTATATTCGGTCATTTAGAAATAGTGCGTTTTTTGTTATTAATCAAAATTTAAATTATTTTTTAACGAATGGTCATTTTAAAAGATTTAAATAAATTTAAGATGTTTAAGTTTTAGAAAATATTGCATTTTGAATAATTGTTTACTTTTAGAAGGAGCAGTTGAACAAGAATAAGGAATGTTATCCTCGTATAGCTACTCTCGAGGAGAAAATTGCTGAACTGTCTGTAGTGCTTGGCACTTTTAAAATTAAACAAGACGAGAGTCGTGATGCGATTGATTCTTTACGTGCTGCAATGAAGCGTGATCTAAGTTTGGAAATGGCCAATAAGAAACCTTTAGACGAACCTCTGAAAAATTTTCTCAGTGTTCTTTGCTCTTATGAGTTGCGTTGCTCTTCTTCTCAGCACAGCATTTCTCCATCAGTGAAAGGTAAGTTTGTTCGAATTATAATTTTATTGAATATTAACAGCATTAATTATTATATTTCAGTTTTTTTTTGTTATTCATTCAGCATTTAATTGACTGATAAGTCGGTTGAAATTATGTTGCTCTTGTCAAAGTTTTTTTTTTGAAAATCGGTTATTTATTACATTAAAAAATAAACTTTAGCCAAAACTGCTGAGCAAGATGACGATGTGCACGCCAAATGCAAGCGTGATTATGAATTGATCAAAAAGCAGTTGGAAGAGGAGCGGAAGAGAAAATGTGAAGAAGAAGATTTAATTCCTGAAATTGGAAACCACGAGCAGCTTACCAATTTTAAGGTTGAAATTTACATATATATATATATATATATATATATATATATATATATGTGTGTGTGTGTGTGTGTGTGTGTGTGTGTGTGTGTGTGTGTGTGTGTGTGTGTGTGTGTGTTTTACGTTTTCAAATGTAATTGCAGCGTGAAAGTGAATGCCAAGATGAAAAGTTGAATGAAGATTCGAATGGTCATCAATTCAAGTTGAAGGTAAATGAAATTTTAATGCGTGAAATGGAAAAAAATTTCTGCAACATTGTGGAAGAGAGAAAGGAGAAGTTTCGAAAACGATTGCAAATGATGGAAATGGAATTTGCAAAGCAGCAGTTTTGTTCATTAGAAGTATTGATAGAGAAAGATCACGAAATTGGAGTGATGCGTTCTATACTGAGGTAGCAAGTAATTGAATGATGTGTTTGTTTGTTGTTTATTTTGTTTTATTTGAGGAGGTTGCAAAGCAAAGAATTACAACTTCATTATAAGAAGTCAGCGGTGAATAAAGATGGCAATTGCTTGTCAGGAATGAAAAATCCATCCGCACAATCAAGCAGTGAATGCTGTACCCTGGATCATGTTGGTCGATTGAGCAATGGCAAAGAAGCTTCTTATCCAACATTGCATTGTATGGAAGAATTGGCTAGAAAAGAGCAAGAATTGCTGATGTTGAGGAAAGAAAGAGAACGATTGGCATCTTACATTCGATACATGGAACGAGATTTTGCTTTCCGAGAAAGTCATCTTAAGAATACAATAGCAGATTTGCAGTCAAAGATGAAAATGCTTGAGGAAAAGTTGGAACAATCTTTACAGATTGTCAATTATGAATATTTTAAAAATGTATTCATTCAATTTATTGGTGCGAAAAAACAATGCGATCGTAAGCACATGGTTAAACTGATCAATATCTTGTTGAAGTGCACTTAAAATGAGACGCAGATGCTTAACAAAATGGTGTAGTTTTTTTTTCTTTGTTTCTTTGTCTACTCCAGTGTTTCAAACAATTATTTTTGGCAAAATGAATAATCTCATGAAATACGTTAAATATTAATAATAAAAAGAAAAACAAATAACAGTTGCATTGTGATTTTAGATTGAAATTCAGACAGTTTGATCGAAATTATATTACTTTGAAATGAATTGTTTTTAATATAAATTATTTGTTTTTGATTTTTGATGTTGCTTAGAATCTATTAGATATGGAACCGATGGAAGTGACCAATGGAAATAAAGAGAAAAAGAAGAAGCGTTTGAACAAGAAGCTGAAGATGGACGAGTATCGTCGAGTTTCCGTTCCGGCGCATCGTTTCAATCCGTTGAGGGAAAATTGGCCGAAAATCTACACGCCCATAGTGCAGCATTTGAAATTGCAGATTCGCTTCAACATCCGCAAACGGGATGTGGAAATACGACGCAGTCCTGAGACGGAAGATTTGAACAATTTGCAAAAAGCTGCCGACTTTGTCAAAGCATTCGTGCTGGGATTCGGCGTCGAAGATGCTCTGGCGTTGGTTCGTCTGGACGATCTGTTTGTAGAATCGTTCGAAATCAACGACGTCAAGCCGTTGAAAGGGGATCATTTGTCCAGAGCCATTGGTCGCCTTGTTGGCAAGGACGGTCGAACCAAGTTCACCATTGAGAACGTGACCAAAACTCGGATTGTCGTTGCCGACAGTAAAATCCACATTCTCGGTTCTTATCAGAATATACGATTCGCACGCAACGCAATTTGTAGTTTGATTTTAGGTTTGTTGTATTTAAAAAAAAAATTTTTTTTCTTTGTCTATTTATGAATTTCGTGTTTATTTCATTTGGAACTTTTTAAGGCCGACCTCCGTCAAAAGTATACGGTTCTTTGCGATCTATTGCTTCTCGAAGTTTGGAACGTTTCTGATTCATTTCGTCACAGTTTGTTTCTTCTTCTTCTTCTTCTTCTTCTTCTTCTTGTTTAAAAATAATAAATATTCATTTTTAAAGTTTTAATTATTTTTTCTTTCAATTCAATGACAGGCAAAAAATGCTAGAAATAATTACGATAACTAATTTTTCAATCTCCATCACTAGCTTCTTCTTCTTCTTCTTTTTCTCGTACTACGTTGTGCTGCTCTTTGTCATACTGACGGTCCAGACCTGCAGGAGCCACCATCCCTTCCGTTTCGTCATCGTCATCATCGCCCGGCACTTCGGCACTTTCCAGTTCCAACAGTTCCAATTTACGTTTAATATCTTCTTCATCCCAGTCGGTAACCACTTTAGGCTGAAAATTATTACATTCAAAGGAAAGAAAATCCACAGAACAAAGAACACAGAGAGGAGAAGAGATATGCTGTGAACATCATCATCATCATCATCCGCTCTGTAGCAAAATTTTACAGCTAATATGGTTCTGAAGCGTCCGTTGTTGCTTTCAATGCTTTCACGGATACGTTCCAGTGTAGCATTCACTGCAGCCAAACCTTCAGTTCTTTCGAAAGTGCTCGTCGTCACCACATACAGAGGTGGTGCAATGAGGTTGATCTGTTGAAATTGATGGTAAATTATTGAAAACAAAATAAGAAAAAAAACATTTATCTCATTTCATTTATGGAAAATTAATTTTCTCAGATTTTACTACCTTGATTGGCATCTCTTCTGTTGAACATTTCAAACCTTCAGAGAGCGCTGCTTTCACAGCATCGATACCATCATAGCCGAAACAGCTCACTTCGACATCTGAACAAAGAGTGATAGACAATAAGCATCATCACCACTTCCAAATGAATTGTAAATGATTGCTTTACCAGCTCGAATTCTTACTGCCTGGGGGGTAAGCCGTTTACGAATATTTTCTAATATTTTCTCTTTTGTCGCGTCGTCAATATCACATTCGTCAAGTACGCTTTCATCACTGTAAGAATTTAGATTTACAGTAATTGATTTGTAAAACGATATAGTTGTTTCAAAAGACCAATTTATGCTTTTACTTGACTGCTTTTTTAAATACTTCATACGAAGCTGCCTTTTTGTTGTATTTTCGATCAAAGTGCCATGCGGTACGATTTAATAAATCTTCAAGTTGATTGTCAGAATCATAACCAAGTTGATCGGCAACGTGACGTAAGATGCTGTACACAGCTTTCGCTTTGGCAAATCGTTCTTCACATTCAATCAAATCTTTCGTGTATACTCTTCTTTTTGATAAATCAATGTATCCTAAAGAGTTTATACATTTTTCAACAAACTATTACTTATCCAGTAATGACTGATTTGATTTAGTTAAATTTTCAAAAAAAGCATACTGTAATGAGATCTTAAATGACTCAGAATACTGTATTTTTTGCAAAAATCACCCGACATAATTTACGAATAATATCTATTATTGGATGGAAGCAAAAAGATTTTCCATCTCAATTTTTTTGAAAAATTGAGATGTAGAATCAAATAAGTTTCAAAGCTTACCTTTGTCTTCATCAACACGAATGACAACGACGCATTCACTGCGCCCAACACGAATAAGCTTGTTCACTGATCGAATACGACGGCGTGATAATTCACTCAACAGAATCATACCTTCTAAAATCAACTCAAATTATGTCTTTACATCAAATGCAATAATCACGGAATCGTACGTTATGTCTATGCTCTAAGTAAGCTTAGTTTATTATTGAATTCCAAAATAATCAACATAAACTAATATTTTAGACAAGTCTACAGATGCGTATTCAACTACAATTCCATGTTGAATTTAATGCTGTTGAGCAGTGATTTCTGGCTAACTAGGTAATGTTGCAGAGCAGTTGAATTTTTTGAAATAAGCATTGAAATAAATTAATATCAAACTTCACACAGAGTTAATTACCAATATTGTTGTACTCCAGAAGGCTAACATATGCGCCCATTTCAGCTATAGAGCGTACAGTGACGACGACGGTGTCTTCTACTTGAGGATATTTGTCTGCATAGAAACGACAAGAGAGATGTGGCATTCTGTTCCGTGTTTTTATCTGAAATGTAACAACAGTATGATTGTAGTTGTTGTTTTTTATTTATTTTATCCGAATAGTTGTAAATGAATTTAAATGAAATTGTCAAGTTAAAGACTAGCCAGCTCTTGGTTTCTTTGGCAGGCATCGCATTACTGTAAATTAATAATGTTCAAGTTTGAAATTTTATGCAATGAATGATGTTCATTTTTTAAACTTTATTCATAATTAGATTATGAATGTAAAATTTGGAAGTGTTGTTTTTTGTTTATATTTTTTAAAATAATTATCTGATGATAATGGAATTTAAATGGTTTGATAGCATTGGTTTTATGTTGAATTTATGCCGAAATCTTAATGATTAGTTGAATAATAATTCAATTCTCTGATAAATCTGTTTCAATTTATTCACGCTTATTTTCCCATGTTATGAATGTAATTTTAGATATTTTAATTGCTTTTCGTTCATTATAGCAAGCGTATAAATGTTTATTATTGCAGACGAATGTATTTATAAGCAAATATTACAAAATGGCACTGAAATGTGGTAATATAATTTGTAAAACTGGCTTAAAAAGAAGAAGAAGAAGAATAGACGAAATGTATATGAAGTGTTTATTTAATGGATATTTTTCATTTTACTCGTTGAAAGTTTCTTCAATCACTGGATGAAGGTAAATTGACGGTGTAATTCATAGTTAGTTATCTGATGAAAATTGCCAACAGTTTAGAGCAATTATTTTTAACCAGTTTTCATGAAATTTTAATGAAACGGACGCCAATGTGAAAAGCGTTTGAAAAGATTGTTGTTTTTCGTTTGCTTTAGAAAGTATAAATAATTGCAATAGTTGAATTCTTTATTCACCGCTTTAAAGGGCAGCATAAAAAGAAATTTGCATATCGTGTTCATTTTTTTTAAAAAATAGTTTGCTGTTGGTTTTATATCATAAGCTATAAATTACAGAAATGTTATTTTTTGGGTGTGTGTGTGTGTGTGTGTGTGTGTGTGTGTGTGTGATGGACGTAGCTTGAACCGGTTCGATTTAAACCGAAACACCGCTTGACGATGACCCAAATCAAGCCCGGTTCTTACCACACCCACTTGTCAACAGTTTTAAATAAATCTATGTTCGTTCTATATGATGCAGAGAAGTTTCACTTTGCATGTTCAGAAAAAATAATTTCTGGAATTGAATTATTTATTATTATTATTTATTATTATTGTTATTAGTTTATTTTTAAAAAAAATTATTCAAATTCAATCAGTTCAATTACTGTAAAGTATAAAAGGATGCGTAGGTCTCAGATTGGAATGACTGTAGAGAGTCGACAATTGGCGCCCAGTGACACCCTGTTGGCCAGTTCACGACTGTGAACTAGTTGATCAAATGAGCAAAACAGTGTTAATGTCAGGCAGATTTGTCAACTAGAGTGGCAGTATGCATCTGCTGCTTTGGCAGCGTCCAGGGAAAAGTGTCGTTCCTGTAGCGAAGAGTCAAAGAAGGGTCGACGTTGATAATGATAATTGTACAATGATAAGCATTTCAAGGCACCGATCGTCGAATACGTTCGTTCAACTGTTCACTTTCATACTGTGGTCTTGTGCAGCTTCTCAGGGTTCCGGCAATCGCCTGGTTCACAACATTACTCGAGTTTTCAACAGTGGTGACATATTCAACAATCCGGATGTGACATGCAAGCCTCAGCATTGCTCAGTTTACAACGCAGTGTCTGCCAGAAACAGTGGATGCAGTTGCCAATGTCCGCTCAGCTATCCGGCCTTTTTACAGCACGTGAAAAAATGCTCTGATTCGATCGGTAAATATAATAATAATAATGTATTATTGGTTATAATTGTACTATTTGTTCATTTTTTTCTCTTAAATATTAAAGATGACTGCCGAATGTTGCATTTTGGAATTTACGGTCAATCCAGTGATCGTTTAAAAATTCCCACTGTCTTCTTGCCATTGACTGGTCAAATATTGAACCCGTCTTTGCCACCGGATTGGAAAGGTAGCTATGTGAAGAATTTTTGTTTCTCATTTTAATAACCTTCCCCTATTTACACTAGTGATGAAGTTAATATTTACGATCTATTTATTTTCAGGCGTTTTATGCATGCATGATCTTTTTTTTAAATATTATTTTGGATTTGGGTTTTCCAAGCAATTGAAATATGAGCGTTGCTGAATTTGATGTGTTTGAGATAGTGATAGAGTTGAGAGATTATTGGATTGATAAAAATTTTGATCACCGCAACAGCCACGCTAGCCGCTTCACCACCACCACCAATGCAACCGGATTGCTTTTATGACAGCAGCATTTTGTCAAAATGTCAACAAAGGTCATACAGTGAAAGGCTGTTGACGAAAAGTTGATTGCAAAATTTTAATTTGCCATTTTCAATTCAATCATAATCTCTCTCACTTTCTCTGTACATATTTGAATAATTTGTTTTGAAAAAATTTTCATATTGAAAAATTGTTCTAATTGTTCAATTTTGTTTCTTTGTATCAGTTTAATTTCACTTTGTTTACTTTTATTTTATATATATATATATATATATATATATATTTTTTTTGCTTTTGCTTTTTTTTTCTCTCTTTCTTCGTGATAGTTCACACAACGCATATTTGTTCATGCACAACTTCACTTGTGTATAGTGGAAATTTGTGTCCAGTATTTGGTGTCAACCGTGTTGGAAGATGTCCAAAATTTAAATTAGAACACTTGTCTAGTTTGCCAATGTTGGCTATGCAATTGCCATCTTGAATAATATGACATAATAACCGAATATGCAAATGAACATCAATTTTACTGCAGTTGATTTGTGCAATGTGCATTTATTTTACTTCTCAGTGTTATTTTTGATGGTGAAAAATTTTACATTTATCAGTTTCATTTTCTGAAGGTCGATAAGCAGGGAGGGTGATAACGCTGTACAATCTAGTCAACAGTTGCACTTGATTTCCATGAAAATTAAACTTCTTTTCATTTTGATCAACATCATCATTTTGACGTCATCACTATATTATATTTTATGATAAAATTAATATTTTTCTTTTTTATTTAAAAAAAGAATGTTTTTCAATATTGTTCAAAACGACGTTGATGAAAAGTTTAAAATTAGCATTTTTGATTCATTTTCATTTGATTCACTTGTTTTCACTACAGTAATACTGCAACGTAATGATGACTAGAAAAGGAAAAGAACACTTAAATGTATGAATATATAAATATTTTTTTTTTCAACGCTAACATATGGAGTAGTATTTAATTTTTGTTTCTTTACTGATTTTAGCTGTTGGACTGAAGCCGGATGCGGATCAGAATGTACCTTGCGTTGTCTCGTCCGTCGGATATTTAACTCACAGCGGCTGGATTCCTTTGGAAAATGTCGCTTTATTTGCGTTGCTCAACTCCAACGGCAACAACTACATCCAAGTTTGTGGAAATTTTATTTCAATATTTATTATTTGACTGTTACAAATAAGCACGAGCTAATTTTATTCAAATGCTAACAACAGCACAAAGCAGTGTTTTCTTCTTCTTCTTCTTCTTCTTCTTTTGTTTCAAAATTATTTCCTTGTTTTTTTATTTGTTGAATATTATTACAATGCTTTGTATGAATTGTTCATCCGTTGGGCAAATTTATTCAATTGTTCGTATTGAGTGGAACAGGAATTTGTCAGGTTTGGTCAAAACAAGTATTTTTTTCACCGTTAGCATGTTTATTTATCACAGCTTTATTTTGCTGCAACTGCAGTTGAGCAACGATATATAGCTACTGTTTGTTGTTTTTCTTTGATTTGCAAAAAGAAGCTTTCTGACAACAGAAAATTATTATTCATCAAATTTACTCACTCACTTTTCTTGAACAAATTATTTCCGTTGAAATTTGCATATTATTTTAATCATTTTCCACGACCACGGTGGTGCTAGTGTTTCGTTTCTTGTTAAATTGCAAATCAATTACACTGTTATAAAACATTGATTGTCAGTGATAAATTGTTCATTGGCAATATTTAATACATATTTGCAAACGGATTTGATTGTAATTGATTTTATTTGGAACGCGCTACTATATTTTCCAGTGCACAACAGCCTTGTGTACTTGTGATGCATTTTCAAAATGAACTTCCACTTTCAATTTTTTCATTGGACACAACATTTTCAGTGGCTTGGAAACAAACAAGATCAACAATTTTTGACTGGAAAAATAGTGGAAATCAGTCTTCAATGTCAAGAGGCTGATTCACCGGATTTGTGTGCTGTTTTTCGAGTGATGGGTCGAGATGGTAAGCATAACAACTAATATGGGCTAACTAATTTTATTATTATTTTTTGTCTTTGCATACATTGCAATGAATAAAATGTAACATATGTATGTATAATTTTTGTTCAAGTTTGTTTGCTATGCTTACAGTAGAAGCTGCCGAACCTGCTGTGGCTAACAATCAGAAGGAAACTGCCGAAAGGACCAACCAGCTGGGTTTGGTTGTCGGTATTGTTTGTGGTGTAATTTTGACGCTGTTCTTGTTGGTCATTTCCGTATTTTGGACAATCTGTTGGAAGCAGCAGAAAGATCGACTGGCGAAAAAAATTCAACTTCACGTATTATTGCAACAGCAATTGCAAGAAGTAAAAAAAAATTAAAATCAAATGACAAGAAATATGTTAATATATATATATATATATATATATATATATATATATAAATATATTTAATATTTCTTTTCTTTCTAGCAACAAAATTCCAGCATGATACGTCATTTTCCACGTGCATATCGTGATGGTATTGTTCAACCGGATATTGATCTCTATCAGAATTATCGAGTATATAAAAATAGATTTTTGAGTGGGGATGAAGTTTATTTTTAAATTTGGCTTTTTTACCATTAGTCATCCAACAATTACAGTCCGTATTCCACCGATGGACGTTGTTGGAACACTGGCAAGATGCGTCCGGGCGGTGTCGCTTATTCACCCCAACGGCACAAGCTCTACGGCAAAGGTGCAGGCAATGGCGGAGGTGAACCGCTGCCACCGCCACCGCCCTATTCGCAGAATCGCAAGCGGCTTTACTTCAGTCCGGAATTTTTCGAACCGGAGAAGATGGTCAACCCGCCGCCGAATGCTGAAGAATTTCTGTCCGAAGTTCGGCACATGATCAGCCAAGCCCAGAGTCGAATCAAAGGGCGCCGGTACACACCCTCGTTGCTGGTCATCCCGGAAGAGGAACGCTCCATCACGGCCGAAAGCCGAGCCTCGTCCAGCGAAGAGAAGCAATCCGCCGGTCGGCTGGACTGTGCCCAGCCGACCTCGGCCGGCCAGACGTTGAATTGTACAGAATCACCGGCGTCGGATTCTCGCGATTCAGGAGTGTCGACCGCCTCCTCGTCAACTGCTGCTTGCCAGACGTTGCCGATGGAATTTGCCAAATGTCCGAGCGAACCCTGCTCGTTGGCGGAAAAGTCTAGCCAAGAGGGCGCCTGTTCATACGTGCCGGAGAAGGTGGCCCAGTGGTTGAGCAGGCACGGCGAGCCGGGCGGCTATGTGGAAAATGAGAGCCACCAGCCGGCGCCGATGCCAATGGCAGCCGCCAGTTTGGGTCGCCATTCCAACTTGTACAAATATTTCAACGCGCGTCAACAGGCTGCCCGGTGGATGTGCGTCGACGAACCGGAAGACGGACATCCGGTCAGGGACCGGAGCATAAGCTGGACAGCACCGAAGCCGGCAGAGCCGAGCTACACTCCCGGCGAGGCCGGCTCCAATCAGGCTGGCTTTTACAAGAGGCGTGCCTCTTGTCCAACGCTGACCGACGAAAATCCAATCTGGTCCTACACCGTCGCGCCGGCGGACTTCCGCCTCCGGCCACGCACCGACGCTGACCACAGTGTACAACAGTATGCCGAGGATGCGTTCCCCAGGCGGACGCCGTACGGCACCATGGACAGCGTTTGTTATCCAATCACGGCCGATGTGTTCAACCAGCTTCCCTATGCTGAAAGTTTGCCACGTGGAAAGCGACCAGTTCGTCCGCGGTTGCATGCATTTTTCGTCGACACCACCCCTGCCGACACCAACAACCCAACGGTCACCAACTCTGACCAAGACCTGACCGCAGATCCAGCTCATCAACACTGACGCCACCAATTTGACAAACGTGAGTAATGCACAACTTTTTCTCTTTTGCCACACCCTTACCTGATAGAGATTCCCTTTTTACGCAGTTTTTTTTGCATGCAAATTTTTAAATGCTTCTTGCTATTTTTATTTAGACCACCTAATTGAAACGAAATGCTGTAAACAACGGTGACTTGAAAAAGAAGAAAGATTTTCAAGTTCATTATTATATAACAGTAACTTTTTTTTAAATTTTATTTACGATTTTTCTTTAAAAAAACTGTTGCGGGTAATAATACTTTTTGACGAGAGTTGCGTCAAATTGGAGGGCTTCTGTTCTCAAGTGACTACTAGATTCAAAATTTACTTGTATTTATTTTATTTCTTTTTCCCACAAAAAAAACACGGCTCTGATTTGTCATCAATGTTGTGCAATAAATAAATAAATAAATAAGTGAAATTTGTATAATGATTTCATTTCCTCGCATGCCGATTTGTATCGCATTCTCACACACACAAACACACACGTGTTGTTTTATACGATTTGTGTATTCAATTTGAACAATTGAAGCATTTCGTGAAACTTTTATTCTGTAAATATGATCGTATCAGAAATAGATCAACATTTAATTAATAAGCTGATTGAGTCTGGGGTTAATGGACAGCTGTGTATATAAATATAAATATAAATGTGCGTATTTATATATGTATATATATATATATGTAATTGAAAGTTTCAAGCACTAATTTTTTAAGACTAATTATATATCATATGATTCGTTTGTAAAATGATAAATCAATCAATCAATCATTTGTGCAATTAATTAATTAATTAATTAATTAATAATTATTACGCAGAATGGTTGAATAGCGCGGTTTGAAAATACGAATTGGATCACTTGCATTCAATGCTTCTGGGAAACGTTTGTTGTATCGTTCAGGTCGTAAAAATTTCACATATACCAAGCGTCCTGAAATTGGTTCATTTTTCAACAAAACTATTTCATAAAGAAATTTAAATATACCGTTGAACCAAGAACCGTGTAAAGTTTTGAATGCCTCACCCGCCTCTTCCAAACTTGCCATTTTCATGAACACAACTCCCTGCGAAGAAATGAATACACGTTTTCATTTATAGATTTCATTCAAATTTCAGAAAATAGTTAGCAAAAAAGAAAATACCTCTTTTGATGTAGTATCGATAGCCATGTGACAAACGCGTATTTTTGGTCCAAGTTTCTCCAGTATTGCATCTTGAATATGTTTTGGCCAACCGTCTTCACTTTCTCTGAAGGAAGAAAAAACCAACAACAGTGCAAAAAAAGAAGAGAGAGAGAGAGAGAAGATGCTGCTACACAAATGTTCCTCATCTTACAAGTCAGGATCGAACAGCCCTCGCACTTTCAGATATTTGAACAATGGAGAGTGGGGCATGTTCTTGGCCAAATCTTCATCTTGAAACGCATGTCCTTGCCATACTTTGTCATCTCTCAACTGACAAATCGAAAAAATGGAAAAAAGTAACTGAAGGTTGCAAAAAAAATACACGTGGAAATAATATATTACACTCGACGGAGTCAATTGCATCCATCGCCAGACGACAAATTCTTCGCCTGAAATGCACTGGGTTTCTGTTCGAACACGAGAATCATTTTCTGACAAATACTGCACCGCCTTGTTCCAAATTGGCATCATTTCACGTCTGTGAAAAGATCATAATTTATTCATTTTCAGATTTCCAATTTCAAAATCGAACCTCTTCGCCAACGGAATCAGCATATCACGCACGTGAGATATTGGTAAAGGTTTTTGGGTTGTACCTGTGCGTTCGCCATATTCATGATGTCTTCTCAATATATCTGTAATTGAATTCATATAATAATGAATAACTTTCTTTTTTTTTAAAATTATTATTCAGGAATCACGACAAACCAATAATTTGCTCAATCAATTCATAAATCTGGCATTGTTCTTCGGTTCTGCGATGCCAACGATATTTGCTGTACCAGATCATAAACAACAATATCCCCACCACTGAAATAATGGAAAAGTTGAAAGAAGTTGCATTATTTTTTCATCTAATAATAATCAACTTTGTTAGACAAAAGCAGTGGATTAAAAAGAAAAACAGAACTGAATAATAAATTAATTCATTTCAGTAAACAACAATGAAAACAGTTACCAAAAACGATAGCCAAAGCCGGAAGGACCATTCGATTGAATAAGAAGTAAGCAGTGTCTTCGAGAGCAACTAAAGATTAGTAGAGAAAAAGAATTAATATAAATCAAGGAATAATAATTTAATAATTGATCGTGCAAAAAAAACCAATGCTTACCGACGACCAACGCTGATGTGCTATGCAAATGATGCTTATTGACCAAAGCCAAGTAGAGCAACAATAAGCCAGCCAAAAGCGTCAAAATTCCAATCAATATCGGCTTGGAACTGTCTTCTGTCCAGTGCCAACGAGTTCGACCACTGTGATCAACATCCGAAGCGGCCTGCCCTGCTTGACTTTTCGCATAAATGCTCTGCTGCGGCTTGGGTGGAAAAGAATAATACAACTGACCACCACCACCAGCACCACCAATGCTGGTGTGTGATTCCCGTTGGTTGTGATCAGGGTTGAAAAACGTTGCAGATATTTTGTTCGCCACAGCATCGAACTGAGCAACGGCGGAACGTCTGATTTCACTCAACCAACTTGGCATGCTATCCTTGTCCGCTGCACCGTGTATGCGTTGACGTCGATCGTCCATTGGATATGCACAATCGGTATTCAATCTGTCGTATGCGTGTTCTGAGAAATGGCGTCGTTGGAAGCCAGATTCCGATAACAACGACGGCTTTCTTATCATCTTCAAATCACTGTTGTCTTTGTAAGCTTCTGATTGTCGATAAGATGGCCAGTAATCGTCTATCGCTTGTTTCTTGCTTGGATGTTTTCCAATTCCGTCCATGTTTGAATCGAAAAAATCCGGCAACTTGGTATTCAATTTTGAAGAATACGGAGTGCTGGTGCGAACAGAATTCGAACCTGTCCATGTTCCCGTTGTGTTGAACAGGTCCTTCTTCTCTTTCTTTGGGAACAACGCACCAGTGTTTGTCTTGACCACCGGATGCTCCTCCCGCGCCTCTGTAGCCAATGAATATCCGGCCGAGCTGTTGGCAAAGGTCGCTGCATCGCTTGACCATGGCGACTGTTCAACTGGAACTGCCGTGTCTTTGGCGCCTACGCGCGGAGCCGGTGATTTCTGCAATTCGGTTTCCACCTTCTTCTCAAACAGAACAGACTGACGACGATTCTTCAACTCATTGCTTGCTGCAGGTCGACCTGGACGACCAACATGGCTTGAACGCCCAACACGGCTGGCATCCACTGGATCCTCTCCTGCCGACGCTTCTGGCTCTAAACTGTTGTTGTCCTCAGTGACAGCGGCAGCGGCAACACTGCTGCTCTTCCTCGTTGTACGACGTCGACTCGAAGTCGTCGGCACGTTCTGATTCTTGTTCAGTTCGTTCTTCTTGAATGCTTCAATCTTTTTCATGTACAAGCGTTTGGTCGTGCCGGTCACCGGACCATGGGCAATGCCCAGACGATTCAGCTCGGCCAAAATCTCTTGCGAATCCATTTCCTCATCACCCATTTTGCTCTGAAGTAAACAAAACCTTAAGAGAAAGCTAAACTGAAAAAAATTATCCAACACTATCGCACCATTTCATAGTAACTCATCGTCCAACATTACTGTCACGTACATGAATGATAAACAATGTAGTACGGTAAATTTTAAAAATATGAAAATTTTTTAAAAAGATATTTAAAGAAATTGCTTAAAAATTTGAATTTAAATTGGTTTCGCTAAATGAAGAATCAATTAACACTGATCGGCAACTGAATTTCAATAGTCAACAACTGAAAACACTACAGTATGACAACAAAGTAAATAAAGTCAAATTTCAAAAAACAAATCATAATTAGGAAATCAAATGAAACAGAAAAAATAAATATTAAAAAATAAATAAATAAATAAATAAATAAATGTTTTTATTCAGAAACAAAATTTATTTCGATTATTGACAATACCACTGTCAACGACTTTGATACTGAAATTAAACTTTTTATTTTTTATCATAATTTCGCAAAAAATATCAGCAATTCACGCATTCTATTGAAGCAAACGTCAAACAAAAGTTATCAAAGTGTGTGCAAACTTCGAAGCAGTCGTTGGTACTGTAACAAAATTAAAACCCATGCTTTTTCAGCAATACATAAAACAATAAAATAATCAATCAGTAAGCTTAAAACTAACTTAAAAGCTACATTTTTCAATTTAAAATAATCATTTGAGCGCAGAACACCTTAACACATATAGTAAGTGCATCTAGTCAGCATTGTACAAAATTAGACAAAACAGCAACCAACATTCCAATAAACGGAGCTAACAAAATTCTGTAAATAAAAAAGGTATGAATTTAACAACAAACTGCTCTTTATTAAAACATAATAGTTGTAACATGTAATCGATGAAACTACAACTATATGCAGTATGTTGCAGTATGCACATAATGGCGTAAGAAAAGAATTAAAATTCACTTAAATTACAATTTTGATCAGAATGTTACAAATTAAATCTTTCTTACACTATAACTAACAAGCCAGCTAACTGATGAAATGCTCAATTTGAGAAACTGGTAATTCGAATTCCAACAATTGACCTATTACTGTAAAACGCTAATTAAGTAAAATCGTTGTTATAACAATGACAATTCGTAATAATGAATATCGATTATTTTTTATTTATTTTTACATTACATGGAATTATAAAATCCCTATAATTTTTATGAATATTAAACAAAATTTCAGTTTTTTAAAAAATGGCTTAAATGATAACGGTTTGAAATAGGTAACAGTTACAGTATAGATTTAAGCTTGACAATTATTATTAAATTATAGTTTAAATTGTAAGCTTGTGAAATAAAATTTTGAACTTTAATTTTTTAAAGTATTCTTTAAATTAAAGCTTAAGATTAGAAAATAATTTGATGTGAACACAGAACAATGAATTGATGTTAAAATATACTGAATTGTGAGTCTCCAAAGTACAATTATAAAAAGTAAAAATGGAATCTCGTTTTAATTAGTTGAATAGTGTTATGTTTCTAGTTTTTTCTATTACCGGAATAACCGATGATTTGGAAAGTGAGTTCCATATATAATTTCAATAATTTTACTTTACTGAAATGGTATGTCGTTGACCGTTCTTTGAAAGCAATTTACATTGAAGATCAAGTGAATTTTTTGCTGTTGTTCTTTCAGTAAAATTTCTGTTGAATAAGTTTCTTTAGGATCTTTCGAAAATACAATTTTGTGTTTTTGGTTTTTTCAAATGCCCTTGCGTTTTCAAAATGTAATTTGCACAGAATTCTATGGAAATTAATTGATTTTCTTTAGAATTTTCTTAAGGAATTATTTGTTTTATTAGATTATATAATACTAATATTTTGAAACGATTCTGTTTAGGATGGGCCTGTTGAGTTTGGCAACATTTTATTCAACTCTCTCTTACAATTTGCTACGGAATCGTTTAAGCGAAGCAGATTGGCCATGGTATAGCAAAATTGATGAAACAGTTATTTTAGGTGCTCTTCCTTTTAAATGGATGATGAATGAGGTATGCTATGCATTTTGCATTTTTTCTGCTGTATTTATGTTAGACTTTATGAATGTTTAATAAAATTAATCATGTTATTTGTAATGTCTGTTTAAAAAAAATCTTGCAAATTTGAATTACAGTATTTTGGAATTATTTCGGCCTAGAAAGAATGCTGAAATAATTTACTTATTCATTTAATATAATTATAGCTTATTGATAAAGAGCATATTGGTGGTGTAGTCTGCTTAACAGAGCCTCACGAAATAGAACATCGATGGGCAGCAGCAAAAGATGATTGGGAAGCTAGGGGAGTTTCTTATTTCTGGCTCCCTATTCGTGATTTTTGGTATTCTACAAGTTTAGAAAACGTCCGTGAAGCAGTTAAATTTATTGAAGAATGTGAACAATCTGGAAAGAAAGTATACGTTCATTGTAAAGCGGGCCGGAGTCGTAGTGCCATGATTGTAATGTGTTATTTGATGCAGGTATTGTTAATTTTTAATTAAATTTTTGTATAGTAGTATGGTTTTAAAACGAAAAAGCTTGTAATTTATTGTTCCTATAAAATTATGAAAGTCAAATTTAGAAATAGAATTAAAAATGCATTATTTTTGTAAATTATTTTTTCATAAGAAGGTTTTTTTTTACTATTTTTCAGTTAAAAAAATTTGACTTTTAGAAACATGGATGGTACAGTACAGCTGCGCATGCACTACTAAAGTCAAAGAGACCACGTATTGTCTTGTGGCATGATCACTGGCTAACTATTGAACATTACGCCAAAACATTCGTATGGGGTGTAAAGCAATAGTTTTGATTTTTATCAATAAATCTGTTTTTAAACAAATTACAGTCTGTAGTAGCTGAAATTATTTTTTGCAGTACTTTAGAAATTTTAATTTTATATTATTTTATCTTTCCAAATTAATTTACTATTGATGATATAATTATTTACAAAGAAATGAACAGTTTTACATGGACTGTTCAAAATATCTGGTAATGTATCAAATGTTAAGAAATGTTTCTTTCAAATTGCATGCCAATGTTATTCAAAAGAAGTTATTAAAATTTAAGTTTTTAATCATAATTTTTAACTTAGTTAGCGTAAATATGTTACATAAAACTTGGTAAAAAACTATAAACACGTGTTAAATTTGTTGTTTCCAAATTTTTTAATATTGTTGTCCACTGTTTCACCTGATGTAAATTAAAATTATGTACTCCTAAAATGAGAAATTTTTAAATTTATTTATTTTATAGTTTGAACATTGATGTTGTTTAGTTTATTTTATTTCGTGGCAAACTGATTAAAACTTTATAATCATTTACAGTATACCTACGAAAATAATGGGGGTGAGCATTGTGGCTGTTTGTTGCACTGGATTCTGTTATGCTTTAGTTGTTTTGATCTTAAAAAAATTTCTTATGTAATTTAATGTAACACGCTTTAGACGATGAATTTATTCATTATAATGAATTTTTATTGCTATGAAGATGTATTCCCGCGTGTAATATTAGTGCATGATAGTTTACTCAAATCAGTTAATTTCGTTTGAACGTTACCTTAAAGTATTTATCATATTTTTGTTTTAGCTTATGGATTGATGAAGTAATCTAATCTTTCATCAGATACATCATATCAGATACAGATGCGGTAGTAAAGGTGCTGTGCGTGTGAATGGCGGCACTATTTCAGCAGCTTAAAGTTTATTTGGTTCCACGGACAGTTGAAGAATCGCGGGCGGAAAAAGTATACTTTAAACAAGATAGTTTTTGAACATTTATTTTATAATAGTATATCTTTAGGTTCGAAAGATTTTGACAGAAAATGGTGCTCGTTTGAGTTCTTATTTGACTGATTCAGTCAGTATTCTGATTGCTGATCACCCTGATTCGTCCGAAGTCGGTGAAGCAAGAGACATTTATGACATCCCTGTTGTTGCAGTAAGCATATTTAGTTGCATAATTGTATATATATATATATATATATATATATATATATTTATTTATTTATATATTTATTTATTTATGCATTACTTATATATTTATAAAAAATTGTTTTATTTAGTCTACGTGGGTTTTTGCTTCTGCCTGGTGTCGATGTATTCTACCATATGGTGCGCCTGGACGTTTGTTTTCGCCAGAACAAAAACAGATTTTCCGTGATTGCGTTTTTTGCCCAACTCAAGTAAACATACTTTTGGAATATATTTGTTAAAAATGAGCAAGTATATTTTTTGTTACTCTTTATATGATTGATTATACACGAATTCACAAATGAATAGTAATTAAAGCATGTTTCCTAAGTTATCTGCTTTGAATTTGTTTTATAATTTATTTTGTGCTTGAACATGATTGATATATATCTATATAGAAGTTGTATTATTTGAATTGTTATTTTTTAGAAATTAAACATTTATTGCTAATAAACATAAAGTAGTAAAGGGTTTATTATTAAATTGCGGAGGGGGGTGGGTGAAAATTTTTAGCAACCCCTTTAATTTGCTGTTACGTAGTTGAATTTTAAAGCACCTTATTTTTAACTAGTTTAGAATATGCTTTTTTGGTGCAATAGTTTGCATTGTTAATGCACTTATTTGAAAAAAACGGAATGCCTTGTTTACATTATGATTAATTTGTGTTTTCTAGCATGAATTTTGATGCATGATGAGACTTTAAAATAACAGCTTTTCACTTTGTTGAATTTTATGAGATTGAAATATTGCATTTTTGACAGTCTTATTTTACGACTTTTTATGCAGTAATATGCTTGAATAGCGTATTTTTAAATTATTTAATGGCTGTGATGTTTTAAAAAAAAACCTAATTTTGAACCAAAGTCACAACAGTAAAACCGTGTTTGCATTTGTTAAGTTTTATTATTGAAAATTGCATTGATTAGTTTTCTGGTATTATTGAAATTTATATGTGTCTATATTCAGTAAGATGATGTTGGTTTTGAAAATGCATTTACTATTTTCTCTTTTCAGTTTTCAGTAGGAAATTGTGATATTCATGTGATAATTGTGATGCAGATAACATTAAATTTTATTGTAAAAGTGCATAAAAAGCGAAACGATTAGAAAATTTTTTAATTGTTTTATTTTTAGATGAGCCGGCATGATGCAAATATATTATGGTCAATTATAGTGTCTTTGGGAGGTGAGTGTGAAAGAGTTCTTACCAGTCGAACAACCCATCTCATTAGCTTGTTGATCTCAGGTGTAAGTTTTTTATTTTATTGAATTTTAAACATTGTGATTTTTGAATTGTAATTTTGAACATTTTACAGCTGTTCATTTATACCGTTTATTTTTGAAATTATTTTTTTAGAACAAATATCGAATCGCATCCGTGAATGATTCGATTAGAATAGTCATACCTCAGTGGGTGATTGACTGTGCAGAAGCCGGTGAATTACTTCCAGTTGAGCAGTATCATCCCAGTAATTTTGTTCAAGAAAATTCAGCAGACGAAAACGATATGAAAGCGGAACAGGAAATACAAAATCTTGCAGCAACACTAAAAATGGAAGCACAACAAGTTAGTTACCAGAGTTGAATTTCTTATTTTTAAAATAGTTTGGATTTTAAAATATATTTGTTGATAGTTGGTTGAGCGAAATCAGACGAGTCAATATCATATGTCACCGTATAGTGCTCCATATGGTCCACCGACACCTGTTTGTGGGACTGTTGGGCCGACCAACACGATGGTATCTTTGGATACTGTTCGAATTCATCAATTTATTAAAAATGAGCATGCTGTATTACAGCACCATGTAGCCATGCATCAGCAGCAACAGCATTCAGGAATGAGTCAGTCGGTTTCGTCCCCGGCACCTGGTGTCAGTCCAGCGTGTGGATTCAATCCATCAGTTGATCGATGCTATCAACTTAGCCCGGAAATGGGTGCTAACTCTCCGTACCAGCAGATGGGTCCGCGGATTTCTTCTCAGCAACGTTTTTGGTATTCGAACAACGTACAGTCACCTTTCCCAGTACAGCAGCAGACCCAAATGCATGGCTCACCTCAGCAAATGCAAATGATTAGGCAGCAACAGATGCCAGTTTCCAGTATGTTTGGAATTTTGAAATTTGCAAAAGTTTGAAAAAGCTTAGGCATTTACTTTAGAATTATGCAATTTAATATTGCTGATGCTAAATTTATTGCTGATGTTTTTTCTATTTAAAGTGTTTGTATACAGTTCTGTTATTAATATTATTTTATTGATTGTATTATAAGTGTATTTTTTTAGGAAGACAGTCAGATACGCCATTGATGAGTCCCACTGCAAACGGAAGCCCATTGGGCAGTCCAAATCCAGCGTTTATGTCTCATTCACAGCAACAGTATTCAGTTTCGCCTATGCAAGCTCAGTCAGTTATTTATCATTCTCTAGCAAATGAACAATACCAGCCGCCACCGCAGCAGCAACAGCAACAGCAACCAAGACAGCAGCAGCTTTATAGTCACCAACAACAAAGTAGTTTTGGTGGTGGTTATCAACAAGAAATGCAACTTGTTGGAGCCCCTCAAAGACAAGTTTACATGCCACAACAAAATCAGCTCCACCAAAATCATGGTCAACTGATTCAACAACAGCAGCCACGTTTCTCTGACAGCAGTCCTCCGAATTATTCATCTGCTGCTGAGTACGCTGGAAATACAGCAGTTCAGTTGCAACAGGCGAAGAAAATGAACCTGCAGCAGCAACAGGAAAATTTGAAACAGCAGCAGATGCAATATCAACAGCAAGTACAAGAACAGCGCATGCATGCACATCAGATGCAACAGCGACAACATCAAATACAGCAACACCAGCAGCAACATCAAATGCAGCAGCAACAGCAACAACATCAAATACAACAGCAGCAGCAACATCAGATACAGCAGCAGCAGCAGCAGCAGCATCAAGTGCAACAAATGCAACAACAGAAGCAGCAGCAAATGCAACAACCACAACAGCAACAAAAACAACAGCAGCAACCACAGCAGGTACAGCAGCAGCAGCAGCAGCAGCAACCTCAGCAAATGCAACATCAGCAGCAACCCCAGCAAATGCAACATCAGCAGCAGTTGCCTGCGCCTCCGAGGATTCAGTTTCAGCATCACCATTTTCCAGCATCACCAATAGATGCATCTTTACAAAGGCAACAGTTTATTCCAACGACAAGGATAAATCAAGGTTCATTTCCAAATTCAAATCAAATTCAAATGCAAGCCCATTGTCAACTGAGACCTGGTTTTCAAAGAGTTTCTCATCCTGGTTACACATTGCCATTGCAGACCTCAACTCCAGCAACTCTCAGTTTGCCATCCGGCCCGCGGCCAACTTTGCCTTCATATCCTGTAAGGGATTTTAACCCTCAGATGCAGCCACAACAACAGCAACAACAACAACTACTACTACAACAGCAGCAGCAACAACAGCAACCGCAACAGTTACACTCCCTTCCTAATCAGCAACAATATCAAGGTATATATTGATGATATATTATTTGGGTAATAATAGAAAATAGTTTGTGGAATTATTTAATTATTTGGCATTATATTATAAACATATGGGAAAGATTTTTGTTTTTTTTTGAAGGTGTAAATTTAGCTTCTGCAACACAACAAGGGGAAATGGGATTGCATCAAAAGGAACCACGTTTAGTACCGCCAAATTTGCAGCAGCCTTATCAAATGATGCAAGTTGCTGGAAGTCAGATTCCAAACGAGCGGTTTCAGTCCAGAAATTTCCAGCAGCCGTATCCGCCTAGAATGGGAGCAACTTCTTTGAAAGAGTCGCGTAGTGTTCGACCACTTACACAAGCACTTCCACCAAGTTCATCTGTAGAATCGGTTAAAACACAACCACCAGCGGTACAATTTTTTGGGCACGATCCTCGAGTGGACGGTATTTAATTAATTTAGTAATTATAACATGAAACTTATTCACAGGAAAAAACATCTATTTTTAGTTCCTCCAGAATTATGTCTTGTTGGTTGTGTTTTTTTGATTGTTGACTATGAACGCACGTTGGATCAAAAAGAAGTGAGCGATTGGCGAATTGTGATCAATTTGCATGGAGGGGATGTGGAAATTATGTACAGCACAAAGTGTACTCATGTTGTTTGCGAATCTCTTCGACATCCTGTTGTCCAGCAGGTAGTAATAAGCAGGCAGTGTTTGATACAATGGTGATGTGATACATTTGAAAACTTTCAGGCGCTCAGAGATAATAAACGTTGCGTTACCGCTCAGTGGTTGAACGACGTGATTATGAACAAAAAGCTTCTTCCTCCTTGGAAGGCTATTCATTTTCCCTCATTTTTTGGTGATAACAAACCTTGCAAGGGAAAAATTTTTGCCGTTAGCGGTTTTCCAGTCAAGGAACGCTCTTGCCTGAAACAGATGATCTTAGCCGTCGGTGCTCATTACACTGCTTACTTCAGTCGGCACAACCATCTACTTGTAGCGAAAACGTAAATTATTTTATCAATTGAATGAATGAATAGATTTTCTGTAGATATGTTTTTTTTTGCAATCGAGTGTAATTATTAATAATAATTATTAAGAAAATATCAGATTAGATTTAGATTTTTCTAACATTTTTTGGGCAATTTTACAAATATAAATGCGAAAGTTAAACTGGACAGATATTATATACATTGTTATTTATTTGTATGGTTTTGTTTTTGATATTTTTGCAAAGTGAAATTTTTCTAATGAAATTGCAGATATTGCGGTCCAAAAGTGATGAAAGCGGCGGAATGGAAAATACCTGTAGTGAATCTTCAGTGGCTTACTGAAGTGTTCTTTGGGCAAACAGCCGCTTTGCATAATATTAATAATGCAAAATATCATCAGTTTGTACCAAAAGAGTTGAGCTTGCAACCGAACTTTGATCCTTTTCGTATTGACACTGCAACAGCAATGCCGATGCTAATGAGTAAGCAAAAAAATTTTTTTTTTAATTTGCTTTGTAAATATAATAAATAATAAGAACAGGGGATTTTTTAATGATTGAATATAATTTGAGAATGTGATTAATTTGTTTTTTGCGTCAGATGCATGGCGAAACCCGGTGCTGTTTGACATGGAAATTTGCAGAAATGCATCGAAGAAACGTTTTCAAATTGAAAATGATGATGGAAAAATATTTCCTCACAAGAGAATAAAGTAAGAAAAGTGAAAACAATATATGTATATGTATATGTATAACAATATATGTACAATATAATATATGTATATATATATATATATACATGCATGTGATGCATATGTTTCGGTTGTACAGATTGTCACCACCACCAGCGGATGCGGATATTCAGAAACGTTGTGCAGAACTTGCCAAATGTGGGAAGAATGTTGCAGAGGTGCGAATTTGTTTCACCGGGCTTTACCAAGCGGAAGTGAATCATCTTGAAAAAGTTTGTCCAATTGCTGTTGGTGATTAATATTATTAGATTGAAATTTTTTCAAAATACTACTTTTCAGAAGGTGCTCTGGCTGGGAGGTAAGGTGGTGCAGCTGGTGGCAGAATGCACGCATTTGATTACTGCAGATTTGAAACGCACTCGTAAGCTGCTTGAAGGCATTTCACTTGGAAAATACATTGTCAGTCCAGTTTGGATACGCCAGAGCTACAAGCAGCAGCAGTTTGTTGGTAAACGTGTTGTTATGTATTTGCTGTTGTTATATTGTTGTTTGTGTTTGTTGTTTTGCAGATCCGGTTGATTTTATTGTTAAAGATGAAGGCAATGAAAAATTTTTTGGATTTAATGTCAAGTTGAGCATTTGGCGTGCAAGGCAGAAGAAATTGTTTGAAGTGATTGTTGTTTTTCAAATTAAACTTTTTTCAAACAGTTTTCACGTTTGTGTAAATACCGTGTTAGATGGTTGAAAACTGGGCAGTTGGTGGTTTTAATGTTAATTTTTCTATTTTTTTTAAATTTCATTCTCATTTTAGAAATTGTTATTTTACGTCACGCCCAGTGTTCAACCGTTTCCATCTGTTCTTGGGGATTTGATCAGTACTGCGGGTGGGTCGCTGATACGGCAGTGTCCATCGAGCAGAATGATGCTTCAGTTGAAAGATGTAACAGTTTTATCTAATTTTACATGTTGAATTCGAAATTATGTTTAAAATTCCTCTTCAGATTGGCACACAATTTGTGGTCATTGCCTGCGACAATGATTTGCACATTTGTCAAGCTCTTCTTGATGCTGGTGTTGGTAAGTTTGAGATTTGTTTCATTTTATTTAAATGCTTTTCATTGATAATTATATTTTTAGATATTCATTCTGCAGAATTTATTTTGACGGGAATTTTGAGACAAGAAGTTGATTTTCAATCTTACAAATTAGAAGTTCGTCCCGTAGAACAGCCAAGAGCTGTAAAAGTTGAATGAAATTATTGGCACATATTTTTTGAATATCAAATGGTATTATTGCTTTTTTTTAAATTTATTTATGAAATGATTTATGGTGCACTTGTGAATTTTTTGAATAGAAATGTAAATTTTAGAATGGAATGTGATGCAAATTTATCGAAGGAAAAAAAATGTTTTTATTGTTCAATTTGCTGCATTCGTTCGCTTGTAGGAAGAGCAGAAAAATTATTGCTAGTCATCTTTTTCTGCTTTTCAGAAGTTTTTGAGAGATGTTTTTTTTACCTGACCGTTTGTTCATTGGTGCGATTCAAGCATTTGCATTTTATCTCGTTGCGACTATTATTTTATTGATTTTCATTGATTTGTTTTAATTTAGCATTGGCAAATGTAGTAAAAAAAATACGTCTTCCTCAAAATTCATCTGTTGTTTATTTATTTACTTTTCATAGCGTTATTGATGACGCCAATCTTTGTACGTGCTTGTGCATGATTTGATTTGTTTTCATCAGTTTAATTAATTTCAATCTTTGATCAACGATTTATAGAGTCAATCTTTATGAGAGAACTGCCTTTATCAGAAGTGAACGAAGATTGTTTGAACTGTACGTAAAGCGTTTTTTTTAAATATTAATATCAAGTAATATAATTGGTGGTTTCTTTTTTGAAAATTTTAGGCTTACATCGAATTGCGAAATTGCTTAAAGTTGATTTGGATCGTGAATCGTTGGCGATTTGTGTACGCTTGATAGAAGCCGGTGTTGATCCGGAACGTTTGGCAATTATTGTTTGCGAGGTCGATAATCTTTCTAGTGGAAAATTGCCCACTGTTAAAACAGTTTGTTTTGAATTATCATATTTTTTTTTGTTTATTTTGCTATTCTTTTTCTGCATGATGTGTGAGTTGATTTGCTTTTTGCAGGGACATAAGAAAAATGCATGAACAAGACCAACAAGAAGAAGAAGAAGAAAGCACTGATGACATGACGGTGACTGGTCTGAAGGTGACGATTGTCAATTGGAACATGGTATCAACTTGGCAGTGGGATACGCAGGATCCACTTTGCGGTATTTGCCGCAATTCGTTTGATTTTCCATGTCCAGATTGCAAAGTCCAGTATGACCAGTGCCCAATTGCATGGGGCGAATGTACGCACTGTTTTCACGAACACTGTATCACTCAATGGCACTCCACTCAGGCAGACGTTAAAGATTGTCCGATGTGTCGTCAGCCTTGGATCAAGTCGGCGGATGTGACCGAAACACCACCACCGGCCACACCTGAATCACTTGGAGCTTTCAGTATGTCGTCTACGCAGTGCGAATGAATTTTATTACGTGCATTTTAATTTTGAACAGATTATATGTTTATTGTTTAAAAAATGGAAGAACTTATTCATTTGCTTTGTAATATGTTTCAAGGAGAATGACTTTGCTCGACGGACTATGCATTTCATCTAATTCACATTGATTAACAACAATTTAAGTTATAAATGCTGCATAAAGTTATTATTTTGGTTGTATGTATGCATTTTTGAACACGCTTGCAGAGCTACGCTACGCACATGACATGACAAAGAAACTACGCTTGTTATGGAACAAATTCAACAGCATTACTTGAAGGAAAACAATTTGCTATGGTATCTTTTTCTTTTCATTAACCCTTTTTCTGCATTTTATTGCTATTTGAAATTACATACATTACCGTATGATGATAAGCAAGTACATTTTAGCAGTGCATTAATTCATTTGCGTGTTTATCGCATTTCATTCTACGCACGATCATGATTATTCAATTGGATCAGCTTTTTCAGTTTTGCTTAATGGTTCACTGAAGTGACCTGATCCAAATTGATAAAGCGTTCATCATCATTATTCATTCATTAAGTACTTCAAATACTTAAAATTTTCTATTCTGCATTGTTATCGTCGATAAATCATTGAAATCAACGATGCGTTTTGTTGGCTGAAAGCGATACTTTGTTCTCTCATTTGAGCAACATCGAACTTTAATGAAAAAAAATGCACATGTGATCTTGCTGTGCATCGAAGCTTGGGTAGTATGCATTTTAAATTGTACCTTTGTGCTGCTATTCGAGTTGCATTGCTTTGTAGAGATGGGTGTGAGAATGTATTTTAAAATGGCGACGACATTTGTAATGCAATATTTGAAATGGGCAGGCACATTGTATATGAAAGCACAAGTGATCAGAGTACATTGTGCCAAGCGGTCGTTTTCAGAAAGCATCTGTGCACTTTGCACCTTGTTTATAGCGTAGTAACTAATCCACTGTAACAACTTTTGTGCTCAGTGAAAACAACAAACAGATAAACAAACACGTTTTGCAGCCCAAGTTTGTTCAAATACAACATTGTAGACGAGTTTCAAATGAAACTTATCATTTTAATCAATCATCATTCAGTTAATGTCCATTTTACATTAATTATTTTCATATATCATTAACAAATCTATACTGTTTTTCTATTTGCGCTTAATAACCTACGTTGGCTATTTTTGTTTAGTTTTATTACAATTCACAGTTTCTATCAAAATAACAAAAAACATCCAAGCGTTCAGAAACTGCTATGTTCATTGTCAGCAATCATTCATTGATGGTTGATTTCTAGTCCGGTAGATAATTATATATATATATATAATAAACGTCACTGTTCAGTCAAATTTAGGTGAGATGCTTTCCTCATTATATACTTTTAGATATTTTAAATCTCCGCGATCAACTGTAGAAAACAAACAGATATATGTGCAATGGTTATACATTTATTGACAAATATAACACAGACATTTATGTGGTTGAAAAATTAGTACTACAAATACACGTCATCGAAATGGAAAGACTTGAAATCTGTAATTGCAAGATATTAAAATCATAATTTTTTATATAAGCATAATTGATTTTTTAAATAATATTGCGTGATATAGTATGATGATTTTGACGTTCTGATGAATTTGTAGCAATCAATTTTAAGAAAATAATTGCTATAAATTAATATTGTGCGCAGGGCTCTTAACTCAGTATAATTATCTGACTTGCTTGCCATCACACCAGTCACGCGATTAAAATGCAAATTTTTATGCGACTACAATTTGTTTGCGTTTTTGCTACATTTGAACTAATTTTAGGCTAACATAATAATGGGAAGAAGTAACGAAGTGAAAGTGAATTCAACGACCGGATGGAAATAATATCAGTAAGTTCCTTCATAATTGATTAGAAATACAGCGAAGAATAGGTATTGAATCGGTAATTTATTAATAAAACTGAATAATACTTTTACTGTAATTTTTCAAAAATTTACATCAAAGTTCACCAGCGTTTTGTAAATAATAATTACTTTAAGATGTTTAATGTCCCCAACAGTCCACAATATGTAAGATATTTGACAATCTAGAATCGTCACCATTTGAAATTGAAAGTATGACTATTGACTAGATGATTAAAATAAGCTTCAGCATAAATTCTAATACGGCGTTCAGTTGTAGTGCATTTAATTAAGGTCTAATAACACTGCGTGAAGATTGTTTTTCAATTATGCAAATCTAGTTTTATATGAACGCTCGTGTTATCAGTAACAGAGAGCTTTGGGTTTGCTTGGCTGACAAGGCATGTTGCAGCGCTGAGATTATGATTACTCAGTGAGCTTCATTTAAAGTAATTGCAGATTAACGGTGTTTGGCGTTTGAATCATTAAGCCTTCTTACTCGAAACCGTGACGAACATACAATATACAGGTATGTTTCATTTTGTCAACTTTATTTTTATTTCTTGGAAATGAATAACTTATCATAATTTTCAACGACACAAAAAAACGGTGGCCTAAATCATAAGAATAAACGTATTTTGTTTGGTAATTTACATGTTGCCTGAGTAACTTGTAAGTGCAATAAGACATTATCATTTTATGGAAAGAAACACAAAAATTAAAGCACTGATGGGAAAGCACACTGCTAAAATATGGAAAAGGGAAAGATTATTTAAGATTACGTTAAAATATATTGTTGAGAAAATAGGATTAAGAAAACGTAACTAATGATCAGAAATTCTGCAACGTACAGTAATCTGATTGCCAAAACATCGATAAGAAGGTTGCAAAGTAATAGACCAATCAAAGAAAAATAAAGGTTGCAGGCATAGATAAAATTCTATTTCAGTGATTTTCACTGAACTGTTATGCAGCGTAACACAAGTTCAAATGAAGCAACTGTATGAAGGTAAAAATTTAATGTAAAATATATTTTCTTGAGTTTTCTCATGAATCCATGCATATTTAAATATTTTAGCATTTTTTGGCATGTACAAAAATTGAAAAACACTGTTAGAATAGTAGACTTCAACGATAAATGGGGCAGCAGTTTAATGAATCAATCAACACAAGCGTACGACAGTAGATCACAGCGTAGGAACGAGAGTAAACACACACAACACACAACACGCACACAACTACTATATATATCTCATAGGTAGTACGGTATAATGATAATCAGGTATAAGAGGATGACGGTGTGATTTCCAACATCCCCACTTCACGCCGCCATCCCAATTAGTTTCAGACAAGTAGCCAGGCGGCTCGGTGTCAGGGCCTTTGTGAACATGTCAGCTGCATTATCTGCACTTGGTATCTGCCGCATTTCTATTTCGCCTTCTTGTATTTTTTCTTTGACGAAATGGTACCTTATGTCGATGTGCCGTGTCCTTGCTGACGATGATTGACCGGTGCTGATGCTAACGGCTCCACTGTTGTCGCATAGCAGTGTAGGCTTGCTGCTCTCCTTTTCCAACTCAGATTGCAGCGAGCGTAGCCAAGCGGTTTCTTTTGCAGCATGGCTTAGGGCCATATATTCAGCTTCTGTTGTTGATAACGCTACCGTGCGCTGTTTTTTTGATGTCCATGCTATCGCTGCACCAGAGTGGCACACAACCCATCCAGAAATGGATCGACGATCATCTCTATCATTGCCCCAGTCGGAATCGGAATACACGGTGAACGCATTTTCAATCTGC